>JAXGGA010002902.1:0-112338 GCA_038373865.1 Uloborus plumipes
TCAGCAGGTCTGGATCATCATTTTTCTTGTTCTGGAGTGACCGTTTGAGGTCCTTATGTTGAAAAAAAAACTCGAAACAAACATTTTCCTCTCCTTGGGGCAGACTCATTGTTATCTCTCGAAGGTGGAGGAATCGCGAGTGGATTCGAATTCTAATTTGCAGTTACCTTTGCTAGCGACAGGGGTCATCCAGAGCATCGCGATCGAATTGAAGATAGCCCATTCTTGAATATTCTGGACGAGTTACTTACGAGGAAGACACTTGTCCTGAACCCTTCCTCGGACTGGGCGTTTCCTTCACGGACGATGCACAGTTCAATTGATGGTGCTTCTACTGTAAAAAAGAAGAAAGCTGTTATACTACTAGAAAATCTCTAGTAAACTGGACTTTCATAAATGTTTCTGCACAAAATAATAATAATAATAATAATGGGGAGAATAATAATAATAATAAATCTGAATCATATAGTATATAGTAGAAAGTAGCTCTTTCATGCGACAGACCGTAATATCTTAAACTTTCTATGATGATCTTTAATATTTAAGAAGCATGAAAATAGAAGAAATCCTTTATCATAATTAACAGAAAAATCTTCATAATTTCTTTTCCAACTCCTTACCTTTTAACGTGTACCTTTGTTCGAAGGTTTTTTTCTTTAGACTTTCACCCAGGCGAATAGTCACACGAATGAAAGTAGTCCTACTCCTGGCAACACATGGGACAGGTTTTCCCATACTTTTCTCAAATGAATTCCAAGCTCTTTAGATAGAAGTCATTATTGCCATGTAACAAAAAAAAAAAAAAAAGTAGTGGATTCGCACAAATCAAATATTGTGGGACGAGCCCAATTTGTCTGGTGGAAAGACAGATAGCTGTCCTAACTACTAAATCACCTAAACTACGGTTCCTTATACTTTTCATCAACAATTCCTTGTCTTTAGCATGCAACCTTAAGATTTCCATGTAGTAAGAGAGAAATCGTGAATGCCTATTGCTCATGTTAAAGATCGATCCCAGGTCATCTGGGGGCAAGACTGGAGCCCCAACCGTTGGACCACATAGGCTTCTGGTTTCCACGCATGGGTCAAAATCTATCATTGCCTGTATTACAGTGGACTTGGTATTTACACTTTAAGGGTAATTATTGTTTACATACAGGTAATTCCATGGTAACAGACGTATCAGTTGCTGCACAAAACCTGTAAAAGTAACGAATACTTTAGATACTTGTTTCATTTTCATGAATTTTATGAAGAACATAAAGCTGTCATTAAAAATATCCTGTTTAAGCAAAATAAAAAATGGGTTACGTGTTTTTTTATTTTGCTGGCGGGGGAGGGTGGAATTTGAATTCGAGCGGAAAAAGAGGAGAATTGGGCTTCCTTAAAGTTTGTCTGAATTTATCTATCTTGATTAACAGTTATGATGTAAACAAATTCTCCTGTGAATAACGGGAAAGGAACAGCAGGGACTGATTTTAAGAGTGACCATCAGCAATCACTCCCCTTCCCAAAATTCTTGGCTGCCTTTTTCCCAATCTCAGTTCTTTACTATGCACACATATACGCAAAATAATTTTTGGAGCACTCTCCATTTCCAGCTCGAGACACTCTAACTGAGTAATAAAATTACTATTAAACTTGCGATTATTATCAGGAGGGTAGTTAGGGGGTTTATGGGTTAATTTTCCCCAGAACCCCATGTTATCTTAGAATCTTAATATATAGATATATGTATATAGATGTAAAAATTGCTATGCGCTATGCCTCTGCTTCCAGGAGGAAGTTTTCTACACCACTGATTTTATTACCGGTTTTCTTTAAGTGCAGAACTTTCACCCCAACACCCTCTTTGCTGAACTTCTTCTATTCCTTTAATCAATTCTGAGTCAACAAACTACTGAACATACTTACTTTTTTGTGATTTCGTTGCGATGTTAAAAAACAAGTTCTAATTTGGACAACTTCAAACATTTCTGTTTGGGGAGTTGGCTTTCCATCCACTTTACATATACTTATTGAACCTTTATGCACTGTTGAAACTATTTGTTTATTTTTTGGTTTTTCGAATCGTCGTCAGGAGGTCAGCTAGCAAATTTGTCTGCTTAAGTACAATGGCCTTTAAAAGAACGTTAATTGTTTTTCAATAGCTGTACAGAGAGCCCTGCCCATTGTATGCAAAATGCTGTCCCCTGCTCACTTGTGAGGATAGGGCTACATTTTTGAGATTTCTGGCTCATTTTCCTCCCCATCCGTCGCCGAGAAGGTCGCTGCCATAAAATTGCAACTGGATTTCGAACGCTCACGTTCGAAAATAAGAGTCCATAAATCGGACTCAAAGGCTGTGCCGCTTTCTGGGTTATGACGACAGTACCTGGAAATGGACGTCCAAATCGGTTCCCTTAACCGCACCCGTACCTACGTACCGGTGCGGTGGGCGGGGCCTGAGAAAGAGCACGCCGCAAATGGCGCGCAATTTGGACGTCACGATAATGGTGACGAATGGACGTGACTGGTCACGCGTCGTGGAGCACGAGGACCGTAAAATTTCGTCACCGAGAAGGGGGGAGGAGAAGAAAATTCTTGAGTCAAGCGATTCAAAAATTAAGTGAGCACTAGCGTCTTGTATTTGGCTTGTTCGATTTTTCCAAGAGTTCTTGCATGGAAAACCTTTTTTTATGCAGACGATTTCTCTCTCTATCTTTGCCACCGAGTATTTGCGACTGTCATTTCACGGCAATAAAATCTGATGAGGTAGAACGTTTGTAACGGAAACCTACCCGGCTCAGAGAAACAGCAATCTTCCTTAAGCGTCTGTTCACCTTGAACGTAGTTGCTTGCTTGCGAGCGAAACTGGTCTGGGGATTGCGTGACAGCAAAAATCTCGTCAGTCGGTAATGACAGCCCACCACAGGGACGCCTTCGAATTGTCCACAACACAACCGATATTTTCCTTGGCTTGAAAGATAAAAATAGCAACTTAAATCCATTGCAGTGAAACTATTAAAAAATCATTTTTTTTTTTACAATTTTGCAAACCCATTGCATATTGGAGTTTCGAACCATTTGTCAATGTGAAAGATGGTAGACATTCGAGTAAATAGACAAGATTACACACATGATTTGCTACACTAAGTTCACTTCTTTGTGCCTTAATAAAACAGATACTTTTTAACTCCGAAACTCCTGTTGACAACCTGCACATCTTGAAAGAGAAACTGAACTGGTCTGGGAATTGCAATACAGCAAACATCTCGTCAGTCTATACTGACAGCATGCCATATATGTATCGATGAAACAAAATACATGTAAGTGTAAGAAATAAAAAAATAAAGCAAAGTGAAAGAATTCATTCGCAAACATGTTGCATAGAAGTCAGGGCCTGATTTAATATTAGACCCATGTGGCCCAACCACATCTTAGGGATTATATGAAGCTCATACCTGCAAAAGTACGCATCTGCAATTCCAATTTTTACGTAAATGCGTTCTCTTTTTCGATGTTTTTCTTGCAATGTTTAAATAGGCCAATAATCAGAGAGAGGGAGCTAGAAAGTTTCAAAATGGTCCCTTAAATGGCTGAAATATGGCAAAAAAAGTTATTGTAACTCATATCCTTCTGTATTGACAGCAGGATGTAATATGTAAAGCTTTCCAATTTTTTCTTCTTTTAGTGATACAGTGATACCTACTTTTGCAGCCATATGCTTCACACAGAAGATCGTACCAAAACACGTTTTTCGTTTATTACGATGTTTAAAACGAAGAGCGATAGATTAAATGTACATCATTGTGGCTATAAATACGGAAACAGATATTATTGCTGAAATCGTTCACATTTTCAGTGAATGCTAGTCTGTAGCAAATGCAATGACAAAAAAAGTGCAAATGCATCCCTACTGCACATGTGACGTTAATTAGGCTGTTCAAAGGGGTCTCTGCAGACGTGTCGAGACTACTATCTTAAAGTTTCTAAATTGGGCCTTGATTTAACAGGTGTTTCCAGGTTCGAGGAACCCCTGGACCAGTGGGAGCTTTATGATGGTAACCGTCCGAGTAAATGAGAGACTTAGCGCGAATGATTTTCGTCCACGAGTTCAAGTCTTTATTTACTGATTAAATGGCTCCTTTGTAGCCTTGTGTAACACTTGTATGAATTTTGTATTTAAGATTAAAACGAAAAACCACCGTGACTATAGCCCAAATTGTCGAAACTAGATTTGAATATTGATGTGACACAATTCACGTCATTTTTCCGTTTTAATCACATTCCATTTCGAAGTATCTCTTATCGCTTGTCATTCAACATGTTGTACTTGCTTGCGAGAGAAATTGGCGTGGGGATTATGAGAGCAAAAATGTCACCAGTTGGTAATGACTTCACACCATAGGGATGCCCTCGACTTAAACACAAATGATAACTTTTCGGGGACTAAAAAGAGAAAACGAAAAAAGAAAAACTAATGACGAAAAAAGTCAAAAAAAAAAAAAGAGCAATTGAACGAAAGGTATTAAGGCACTAATTTCATGAGCTTCTACTGTCTGGAGGAATCCTTCTATCAGTTTAAGTTTTAGGATGGGAGTCATTCGAGTTAATGGATGACTTCACACGGATGACTTTGCGCCTCAAGCTTTCCTCTTTCTGCATTGATAAAGCTGTTTTCTCTTTTTGTGACTTCAAAACACCTGTTAGCAATATTTTAACAATTTGTGCTTCAGTGGCACTGATTTTATGATTTTATTTTATTGTTTTGCCACACCACGAAACGCTTTTACTTATTACCTATAAACATGGTTATTTTACATTGTGTCCATAACTAAACGGCCCTACTTTAAACATATTTAGTGGCGAACCCATAGCTGAGAAATTAACGAGATTCTCTATAGAACATAATGAAGAAATAGGAATTTGTTTAAGCGAAAAAAATGTAAAAAGTTCACAATTTTGACACCAGAGAGCGTTTTTAATGAAACTGGTTACTTTCTGATCATCAAACCTCCATCCATGTGACTTTTTGCTATGGAGACATTTGAAACCCCATCTCGTTTGTCAAAATAATCCTAGAACTTCACCAGAGGTACAGCATATCGTGAAATATTCGTAACATTTTCCAGAGCATACTGCGGTGAAATGTACACTGAAGTGACAAAAGTCATGGGATAGCAATATGCAAATTTTCAGATGGCAGTAGCATCGCATAGAACAGGTATAAATGCGCAGTGCTTTTACAGAGCTTTCATTTCTGTTCAAGTTATTCATGTGAAGAGGTTTTAACGTGATGATGACCGCACGACGTGAATTAACAGACTTTGAACGCGGAATGTTAGTTGGAGCTAGACGCATGGGTCATGCCATTTCGGAAATCGTTAGAGAATTCAACATTCCCAGATCCACTGTGTCAAGAGTGTGCCGAGAGTATGAAATTTCAGGCAAAACATTCCACCATGGACAGCGCAGTGGTCGACCGCCTGCACTTAAAGATCGAGACCGGCGACGTCTGCAAAGAGTCGTAAATTCTAACAGACAAGCAACACTGCGTCAAATCACCGTAGAAATCAATGTGGGACGTACAATGGACGTGTCTGCTAGAACTGTGCGGAGAAATTTGGATTTCTTGGGCTATTCCAGCAGAAGACCGACTCGAGTGCCTTTACTGACAGAACGACATCGCTTGCAGCGACTCTCGTGGGCACGTGAGCATATCGGTTGGTCCCTAGATGAATGGAAAACCGTGGCCTGGTCCGATGAGTCACGATTTCAGCTGGTAAGAGCCGATGGTAGGGTTCGAGTGTGGCGCAGACCCCACGAAGCCATGGACCCAAACTGTCAGCAAGGCACTGTTCAAGCTGGTGGTGGCTCCGTAATGGTGTGGGCTGTTTTTTCATGGCATGGACTTGGTCCTCTAGTGCGACTGGACCGAACATTGACTGGAAATGCTTATGTGCAGCTACTTGGAGATCACTTGCAGCCATTCATGGACTTCATGTACCCAAACAACGATGGGATTTTTATGGATGACAATGCGCCATGTCACCGGGCCACAACTGTTCGCAATTGGTTTGAAGAAAATTCTGGACAATTCCAACGAATGATTTGGCCACCTAGATCGCCCGACATGAATCCCATTGAGCATTTATGGGACACCATCGAGAGGTCTGTTCGTGCCCAAAATCCTGCCCCATCAACGCTTTCACAATTATGGACGTCTATCGAGACAGCATGGCTCAATATTCCTGCAGAAGACTTCCAACGACTTGTTGAGTCCATGCCACGTCGAGTTGTTGCACTTCGCCGGGCAAAAGGAGGGCCGACACGATATTAAGAGGTATCCCATGACTTTTGTCACTTCAGTGTATGTTTACCCATTTGATGTAGCGGTGATAAAAAAAATGCTCAGATGATTTTATGGAATGTTTATATCAGAATTTAAAAAAAAAAAACCTTTATTTCATCATTTGATTTAATTTCTTGCGCTACATTACCATTCTTAAAAATTGAGATCCACGATTTCTTCAAATGAATTTCATATTGCAAAAAAATGAACTGCTGTTTTTACAACTGGCAGTCGAGGTTTCAATTTAAAGCTGTAAAATGTACAGTAATAAATTGTAAAACTAGCAGTTTTACAGTTTCTTACAGTAAAGTTAGCAATTTTACAGTTTATTGCCATAAAATTTAGCCCTATTATACTATAAAAACAGCAGTATAATACTGGCAGCAGAGGTTCCAGTTTAAAACTGTAAAATGCAAGGTAATAAACTGTTAGCTGTATTATACTGTAACAACAACACCCATTTTTACAATGTACTGCTTCTCGTGCATAGTACTACATGTTTCTGAAAAGACAAACTCAAAATTCTTTCTCATGATTTAGCGTGGGAAACTAGTTAGCCTACATCAAAGTATTGATTTCACTCATCATTCAAAGCATTTATTTTGCAGCTATGAGCGGAAAAGTTCCGCTTAAGAGGTTACTATGCTGAAATCTGGGCTTCTGAGTTTCGTAGATATTTTTCAGTGTTCAATTAGAAGGGCAACTTCTAAATCCGTTTAGAGATCAACCTACTCTACAGAGCATCTAAGATATGCTTTTAAACGCCTGCTCTATCTGATGTGTTTTTCTTTCTGAGATCGTGCCAATAAGACTGAAAAAAAAAACCATCTGGTTCATCAAGATTAAAAGTTTCTTATTCGAAAACAAGACATTTTTTCCAGCTCACGATGCTTTCAATTCACTTTTGCAGTTTCTTTTTGCTTCATTTTATGTTTCCCGTTAATTAATGGGTTCTTTTATTTTTCTTTTTATTCCGAATACTTTTAGACAAATTTTGAAAAATTCATAATTATTTAAAACACGTGTAACTGTTATTATCAAAACTATTTTATCAGTACTAAATTTAATTTTGGCACTTAACAGTTTTCGCTGCCTTGTTAGCCTAGCAGTATGTGTTTATTTTCAGTGAGACAACTTTAATTTTTCACAGATCCTTCCTGTACGGAATCAGCAAACAGCATGCTTGATCACATTACCTTCTGCAATTTTAAATCCTCGAGACCTTTTTAGTTATGAACTGATATTCTTCTTCGAAGTAAAAATTACTTTTGGTATTAAAATGTCTTCGGATATCGGTACAGGGCGGCGATTGCATGTATGGCTTACCACTGTTCTCACTGGACACGACCGACTTATGCCCTACGCCGGAAAATCCGGTATGATCATATTACAGTACCTAGAGTTTTTCTGTATATACCAAAATTGAATGTTTACCCATGTGGTTTATTTTGTAAATTTTCACCAACGTCATCCCGTAATTTGTTACATTTAACTTTGCTGAATATGTACACTTCACTTCACTCTCCAGGGTCTCCTGCACCTACCACAACTCGTGGTTTAACCGGGATGCGCCCTGAAGAGCGTTCTGTTCTTTTGATTCAGACCAAGGACCGAGCAAACCCCTGGTCTAGTACCCTCAGAGGTACTCAACGAGACCCCCCGCCCTGCACTACCCGCAGGCTTCTCAGGGGACTAACCAAAGTTAGGGGGCCTCTCGTCCAAACAACACATTCCAACAACTTACGACTCTAGACACCGTGGATTCGGAGGACTTCCTGACCACGACTCTCCAGCCACCATTAGAAACGGTGGTGGATCTTTGATCGGCTAGGATAGAACCCGGGACTCTCCGGTTACGAGTCCGACGCCTTACCGATTGGGCTATCACGGCCCAGTTGGATATGTACAATGGGATGGCGTACTTTTGAGGAAAAAATTAATGCCTGCCGTTGCAATTTAATTGGCAAACATCCATATACGGTGAGTTTATCTGAATGAGGGGAAAAGTGAAAAATTGATAGTTGTAATTTCAATCTGACTACTCAACTTGGAGGCTTACACACATCTGAAACAGCTGGCATCCCTATAAATTAATAGATACTCCCATTTCCACCGGTAAACCAGTCTGCATCTCGTCAGGGGTCATATTGTTGTCCGTATTTTTGAAAATCTACTGTATCGGATAAGCAGCTAGGGATGCTTCTGCTCAAGTCTCACATTAGTGGCTGCCACACCAGAAGTAAGAACAGCGAGCTTTTCTATTGAAGTTAAATACGTTAGCGGTATAACACTGTAAGAGCTATCAAACTTTGAGCTGTACCATTGAAATATTGAAAAAGTCATGTTGTCCTATTAAAAGCACGCATGAGGATGACTATAACAACTGTATTTTAAAATGAAGGTATAGCCAAGAAAGTACATTGCCGGTTTCAATGGCAACGGAGCTTCTATATATCAATGCTGAACTGCAGAGCGTTGCAGAATATGAAAAAGAGTGGATCTATCCACTAAACCACATGAGACTCTCTGAATACGAAGTGAATGTAATAACCATCTTTGGTTTGTTTTGAACATATTTTGTGATAAATAGTCCGAACAATTTCTCTCTTCTCCTCGGTACCGGTAGGCATCAAATACGGAATTACTACTCCAAATTAAAAGGCACTGTTATTTAATGATACTCCGTGGTTAACATTCATTGAGAGAATCTATCCAAGGTTGACGTTACTGCCATTTAGGATAAAATGTATTCTTAAACAAAGTTGTTTGCACAATACAGAAATGACTTAAACAAAATCATTCAACAGTACGAAACTATCCTTCTGGAATTAAAAAAAATAGCTACGTAGTTAAAATAAAAACCCACTATGTAGAATCGCTGCACATTCAAAGATGGATGCATTATCAAATCATCATCTTGTTTCAAACTATACCTGATGCGATTAGAGTAATAAGAGTTCTCAGGAAATGAAGATTGAATTCACACGTTTTTAACGTAAAACGTGACATTTTAGATCTTTACAAACCTTAGAAATCAACAGGATATTGGGATTAAGAATCCCAATGACCTGTTGATTTCTAAGTTATTTTTAAGAGTAAGATTTTCTCTAACTTCATTAGTTAATAGCTATACGTAACGACTCAGCTCGATTCAAGTCTAGGTATATCCGTAGTATTGAAGTTTTGGATTCTGTAAGGTATTTTTGAAAACTCGAGTCATCATGATCATGCATTGAATAAAATATGCGTTTCCTGGAATAAATAAACAAACTTAATTTTGTACGGAAACACTACTCGATCAAGCTCAGAAAAAACAATTATACACCCACGACTCCCTTCACATTCTATGTGGCCTAAGTTGTATTCTCACAACCATTATACAATCAAAAAACATTTTGTAACCTTTTAAAGAGAATACTCTTGAATTTATAGACATTCTTCATAGAAAGGTGACGTAAAATTATTTTACTCTACATGCAAGACAAATTTGCAAAAAAGTCTCTTTTAAATTTCAGTGCATTATTCAGGAATTTATCATATTATATATTCAGGAATTTATCTTCTCTGAAATATTCAAATGCTCTTTAAAATCTAAACGCATTTTCTATGTTCTTTGTTAATTTTATTTAGCGTTACGGAAAAGTTTTACGAACTCAGCAAACATTTTTGTTAAATGTGTTTTAAAAAAATAATAATTATATAAATAAATAAAGAAGGAAAAGATAGAAAAAATGAAAAGGAAAGAAAACAAGACGAGAAACAATAAAATGATGCACCTTGTTGCAAGTAATTTTATCAGTATCAATGATAATTATTCAATATAGATATAGCTAATTTACTTAGAAAACAATAAAGAATCCCCATGATCTTGATAAACAGTGCCCACACCTCGAATTGAGAGTAGTCCTGATTAAAACTAATTAAAACCAAATTACATCGGACAGTCTGGTCATCTTATGGGCGAACAAAGAAAAAATATTAAGCATTGCTCACTGATGCATTAACCACTGAGGTCGACTTTTCAGAAATCCGCCCCAGCAGTGAGCCCAAATCGAAGTGGAACATCGGCGATGAAATCGCTGCTCGCTCGTGATCAGCCGGGGTGGAGCTTAGCCTTTATGTCGGTAGATTAAAACAATACATTGTATTTACCAACAGAATCCAAAGCAGGGCCTGATTATCGAATAGGCCGTGACAGGGCTTCCAATTTTCAAGATTCCCAAAATGACTAAGAGTTCTTTAGTTTTAATTTCTTATGTAATAACAAGTACTAAGATTAAATTTAAAATTTTAACAACCCCTGACCCTGATTGCCGATCTCATATTAAAACGAACTTCTCTGGTCATAAAGCATTTTAAATCTGAATATATTTAATTGAAGTTTACAAATACCTTTGTGCTATTGATGTAGAGAAAACTACAATGTTAAGGAGGCACAAATAAGCAGGGATACTGCATCCCTACTTATTTGTGACTCCTTAACGTTGTAATTTTCTCTACATATTTAATTGTTTTCGAGAGGATATGGTAAACACGGAAAAAAAAGATAATCCTACTAGTAAAATTTACTAGTCGAAAAAGCAGAATAAAGAAGGGAAATTGAAAAGTCTTATACAAAAACCAACTGCAAGTATTTTAATTGCAAACAGATAGAAAATGGTAAGAGATAAACATTTTAAACCATTGAGTTTTCTTTCCTCGTCGGCCAACAATGACATGCCTGTAGATTTAAGCCTTAGCCGCATTTGTTAAAAAACGTTATAACTCAAGTTCTATTTCAGATGGAAGTTAAACACCACAAATCAGAACATTTAAAGGTCATCAGAACATTTTAAAGGCTTTTATTTAATACTAGTGGTACCCGCACGGCTTTGCCCGTGGTATAAAATAAAAATTTCATTTGTAAAATAATTGATATCGCAGAAGAAATGCTCTATTTTAGTTGTAATTCAACTATAATTCTTTCAAAGTATGATATAAAAATCTGGTATGGACCCCACGCTACTTAATTTTATGTGTAAATTTCTTAGTAGATGCCTTAAGTTCTAAAATAGTGCTTGGAGTGAGCAAGATAACAGTTCAAACATTTATATCTCTAGTTTGCCGCGAAACAATGCAAAAAAAAATAAAATGTTTTACAATGATTAATCTCCTAAATATCGCCGATTTTAACTTCATTCAGTGGATTTTTCGCAAAATATCGCAAATAGCGCCAAATTGAGTCCAAATATAAAAAGAAAGCAATTTTTTTCGCCAACTTGGGGATATGTCGCCAAATTGGCGGCAAATGCTTGACGACCAAAAGCTTGGCAATATATTGCCAAGTGGTCGGGCCAATTCATATCACTTTTGTCTGCATTGAAATGAACACTGATTTACTCCATAAAAGGGGTAAAACACCCCCTTGGAACATTCGAATGCAACCCCAATGGAAGCTGTACAAAAATAAGCCAAAAGAGAAAATAAGAACAATTTTGTTGCTCACAGAAACCAACAGAAATCTTACCAAAGTTTAAAAGAAGAAGAAAGTTTTATTTCCTAGCTTTAAAAACAAAACGAACGATGCAATAACGCAATTCATACGATATTTGGTTAATCTGTGCTTTAGGTACCCTTTTCTCGCTAAATGGGCGATAGGCGCGCCAAGCGTGGTAACCCTGGCTATTTTGCGTAGTTTCTCTCGGAGCTTTCACTTCCGCGAGACACGCAAAAACGCGCCAAGTAATGTCCCAAAGCATTTTCACCCGGAAAAGACAGGGTTGCCAGAGAATTAAAACAAAAAAATATTACGCCTCCTCTAAAAAAAATATTACAAAGTAATACTGTTTCCAAACGTTGCTAAAATCAATGTTGCCAAAATGCGAAATCTATGAAAAAGAAAAAAAAAAATCCGCCAAATCTTTTAATTAAGTCATTAGTATATTGGAAACAGGGTTGCCGGAAAAATACTGCGCTCCTTATTTGGACCGAAAAAATATTACCGTAGTATCAAAAAATTACGTCTGGCGACGCTGGAAGAAGAACGAAACAAAAATAGGTATGAACACGTAACCATGGTAACAATATGAAAAGTTGATTTCCGTTGATAAAATAATTCTTTTCATCTTTCTTTTCAAACAAATTTTATTATCGAGCTGAACCATTTTAGAATCGTTTGGCTTGCTTTACTGAAGGTAAGCCTTGAATTTCGGGATTCTAAAAACAATTATTACAGCTCTCCTGATAATCGTAGAAACTTCGAAAAAACTTCATTTTGTGCAGAAAATTTCAAGCTTTCGAATGACATAAGACTTGAAAATGTGTATGGAATATTTCTTCCCTATTTTATCGAATTTCCGCTAAGAATTCGAATAGAAAAAGAACGAAATGGAATGTTCGAAAAATCGCTTCGAGGTGCAAAACTACATGCTACAAACTAATTTTGTGCCAAGTGGCATGAAAATCGTCCGAACGGTTTTGGCGCTACGCGCGTAACAGACAGAAAGAAAGACAGACAAACCTTCAGCTTTATTATTAGTAGAGAAGAAGATAGAGAAGAGATCTTTGCTAATTAATGTCATCCGAAGACGCGATCTAGCTAAGAACACTCTCGATCACTTCACCTTTCAAACAAAAGATTTTTTTCGAAATCAGTTCATCCGTTAAGCTGTACAGTGCCACAGACAAATACACAGACACATCAAACTTATAACTCCTTTTCTTGTTGCGTCAGGGGTTAAAAAGTTTAGATTCTCTACTTTATTTTCTTTACCTTACTTCTGCTTACTTTAGGTGTGTGGGGCGCCTTGGAGCTCAACAAATATTTCGAGAGTTTTTGAGCACTCCGAAGCACTCCGGTTCTCTCTGTGTGTGTGGATTATTTGGGTTCATAAGGTTTGACCCCAAAGGGCCTCGGAAAAAACGTTTTGCCTAACTCCACCTAATATCATAATTTCTCGCGAGTTCGAAGTACAGGACATTGATGTCCAAGCTCAGCCATTTAGAGCAAGGGCTGTCAGCATTTAGTGATGCACGGACAACTTTTCTGTGCATCTAATTGTGCGTATACCCAACAAAAAGACTATTTTTGCTAAAATATAGAATGTTAGTTAAATTTGAACTGCTAAACCTCTTTAATTACATAAATAGGAAATTTTAATATAAATCAAGAAATTTTCTTTAACCGGAGTTTTATATCGAATTTATTATTAATCAACCATAAAATTAATAAAGTTCTCTGACTACAATCATTATTGCGGATGTTACTTTAAAAGTCATATAACATAAATTGGAGAAGAAATCTGCTACATTCAAAGTTAGCTGAAACGAAACGACAGAAACTTAAAGCAAATAAAAGACTCATGTAAGTAGTAGTGCAGCACGGTATTTATGCTTCTAAATGCAAGGTAAAAGTGAAATCAGAGAAAATCATGCAAAATCACTCACCAAGATTGATATTTTGTAAAACCATTTAGCGTTCAACCCAACTAAATCAAATACACATTATCTAAATCAGCTCAAACGAAGAAACGAAGAAACTTTCAAAGCAAATTAAATTTGAAAAGCAATGCCAAAATGAATGAACCTTGTGTTCGTTTAAAACCTGCAGTTTGTAAGGTTAGACCAACGTGGGTGCAAAATACTTATTCGAAATGGACTTAGCACTCATATAGTTAGCATACTGAATTCGCAATAAACCCTGTTCAAGTAACCAAAGCGGTTTTGTCTAAAAGAGAGACGGGGGGGGGGGGGGATCTTATTTGATATTAAAATATAGCTTTTAAAAGAGTAGAGCTTGGGGAGTCTCAAAGGATGCCCCGAGAGCTAGCTAGTTACTATGGAGAAGTTCCGTTTGATTTAAATCGGCGGGAACTGAAAGCCCCAACAACTCTAATGACTCAAACTTCAATGGAAGATCATCTGCATCTCATCGGTTCTACTCAAACTGAAAAACACATAATCATTATGATAAACGTTTGCTTATAAATTACGTAATGGAGCCTTTTGCATTTTGGAGTTGATTCCTTACTATCTATACTTTTTGCACAGATAAGTTCTTGGGGCAGTTCAAGGGTGGATACAAGGGAAGGGCGATGGGGGCGATCGCCCCTCCCTTGTTAGACTTCTCCAGCAGTTTTTAGATTTTGAAGTTAAAAAAGCCTATGTTAGTTGATCTTTGATGATATTAAGGGAAATAGAGCGGGGATTCGGGGTTCTGATCTGGAAATTTTTCGAAATGGAAGAATGAAAGATTTGTAATCAACATGTGTTAACAAGGATACATGGCGAAAAAAATGGGCAAGTAAGAAAAAAAATCAATCGCCCCTCCCATGGAACATTTCTGGATCCGCCCTTGGGACAGTTTCTTACAACAAAATGCAAAAATTGCTAAAAAGGCTATTTGTTCGAATGTCCCCAAAAAGATACGCAAGAGATATATCTTTTGCATTTAGAATAATTTCCTTTGGAAAAATATTTTGTCACACGTTGGAGCAAACATTTTCCTGCAACTCATTCAGTAACTTTATTCTTTCATGTTTCTAAATCCCTAAATTGAACTTAAGACAGAATAAAATACTATTTATCTCGAAGAATATCGCGCCAATAAAGTAAAAATAGGATGAAATGTTGAACACCCTTTTACGCTATTGGCTGTTTCCACAAGCGTAAGCGTACACCAACTTTTAAATTACTTGTAAATTTCATTCATTGTCATTTAAGGAAAATCTTCAAAACGAACCATCCATCGTAAACATTGCATCTGCAATTTACGCAAATGTGAAACATATTTTTCAAATAATAAGTTCACAGCATCTGACTAAAGTCCCCATAACTCTAAAAACAGTTTGTATTCTAAAATCTCATCCATTTCATTGATTGAATGCTGTCCATGTTAAAGGTTTGTAAAGTACGGTTGCCGCTAGCTGGATGCATGGTGAAGTATCCTCAAAAAGTATTCTCACCGAGCAAAATATTAAAAGTCAACTGAAGTACTGAAACTTTTTTTCTCAGAAATGAATCTTAAGTTTTTGCTGTCATTTGCATCTCATTTTAAATACGGAATTACTTTTGCATGTATAAACCAAAAAACTTTCAGAACTAAAAACATTTCCCGATAGATTATTCACACTTCAAACAGCTGGACTGTAATGAATTTGACTGAGCAATGACAAAGCATATCCTTGGTTTGTCATGAAAATGACGTATGTAAACCTGAAAATAAGTAGCACTCTATGATGAGTTCAATGGCTTAAAGAACAACATACATTGTTTGATTTTAACACATTTCATTTTTAACAAAAATAATTTAATTGTTAATAAATTTAATTTAATTTAATTTAATTTAATTTAATTTAATTTAATTTAATTTTTTTATAACGCTCTATGGATACAGCACGATGTTTTGTTGCTGTTATTGGTAATTATATCACTCGGGTACCTGAGCAGTAGATACTAAGTTTACTTGATTTAAGGGGAATAGGTACGGTTTTCGTTTTTAAGAGCACCATTAACGTGGAAGTCCGATTTAGCTCAACACACATGCATAGGACCCTTTTATAGGACAGGCAGCCATCCTCAACACACACCTTCACATAGAGAAAGGACAAGGGCAGAACAGAGAAAGCACATCCATGCCCGAGTCAACCATGATTCGAGCCAGATGCCTTCCCTTCCCGGTCAAACTTTTTCGACCACTAAACATGATTTTAGTAGTCATAAGTCCAAACCTAGCACTCGTCCAGCCACCGTAGGTCTATCCTCCGAATCAAAATGTTTCTTCCCGGTTGTCAATTATTTAACAAAATGATTCATGGTAAATACTCTCGAGTCTCGGTAACTCGTGACCATATAACTCGAAGTTTTACTGAATCGCAAACTTTGAGAACTTGCTACAACTCGAACTGCCAAGAACTCGAAGCTTTTAGTCGGTCCCTTGGGATTTCAAGCTATTGAGATTCGGCGGTGATTGACATTCCAGTTTGTAATTTAACTTACTGGGCACGCAATTGCTCAGTATTTGGTTCATAAATATTCCTTCTTCATTCTCATAGAAGGGTATAGCTGCTTTTACATCTTATATACCTTAAAACGGCTGTTAAAGTTTCATTTGTTTTCCGTCATAATGCTTAGTATTTCATTACAACCTAGATGGTTTCAAAAAAAAGATGTAGATTATGTTCTAAAAAGATATAAAGTATATACACACACAAATGCAATGGCGCATTGTTTTCTCATAACGCATTGACGATGATTCTCATGAACTTACATTGCAAAGAATGCTTAAGATATCCTACTCCGAATAGCGGCAGCTCTCCTCTTTCTAAAACGGGCGCAGTTAGATAGTGAAATGTTTGTAGTTCGATTTTAGGGGTAAACGTATGTATGTTTTCAGTATTAATAGTTAATATTTGACACAGAAAATACAAGAAGTTCTCTCCCACCAGATATTATATTACTGCAGTCTAAGGTTCAAACAAAGCGATTATGTATTTTCCTCAACCTTCTGGCATTGAGAAATAATCAACAGGCACACACAAATTAAATCCTTAAACCATAATCTTTCAAAGCCAAAATATAGTTTACGTAAGATGTATATAACTTCAGAAAGTATACATTATAGCATAGGGAGGAGATATTCCCCAGATAAAAAAAATAGGTAAGCATCCCAGTGACTGATCGCTGGCAATAAGAAGTTTAAGCTTTTTGTTGGAGCAGAGCATGGCTACCAGGTAGCCATGAGCAGAGGAAAGAAATTATTCCCCGAAAATTTTAATCATTCGTTTTTAGCCTACTTTCCCGTTAAAAATAAAAGAAAGACGAAAAAAGTATTAAAATTGGCTTAATGCATCTAAAAAATATCGCCAAGTCAAAAAAAAATCGCCAAGTTAAAAAAAATATCGCCAAGTCCAAAAAATATCGCCAAGTTAAAAAAATAAAAAGGTAAAATGAATATCGAAAAATTAAAAATTTGAAAGTAGGGTATTGAGATGGGGAATTTGTGTGTCGGTCTGTCGGTCTGTCGGTCTGTCGGTCGGTCTGTCTGTCTGTCCCCCCCTAATAACTTCTGAATGAATATTTCGATTTGGACAAACTTTTTTTTGTTGGAAAGATCTCGGTGAGTACAGCTCATTCCCATATTTGATTTTTCGATTTGAACAATTTTTGGTGCAACTTTGAGCCGTTCAAACAACCTGTCCCGTGATGCTAACTTTTTAGTTAACAGTCCGATTTGAACAAACTTTTTTTTGTTCGAAAGATCTTTTCAAGGATACTTCATTCCTGTATCTACATTTTCGATTTGAACAATTTTTCGTTCAACATTGAACCGTTCAAGCAACCTTTCCCGCCTAATAACTTTTGAACGAACATTCCGATTTGAACAAACTTTTTTTTGTTGGATAGATCTCGGCGATTACAACTCATTCCCATATTTGATTTTTCGATTTGAACAATTTTGGTTCAACATTGAACCGTTCAAGCAACCCCCCCCCCCTAATAACTTTTGAATGAACATTCCGATTTGAACAAACTTTTTTTTGTTGGAAAGATTTCGGCGAGTGCAACTCATTCCCATATTTGATTTTTCGATTTGAACAATTTTTGGTTCAACTTTGAACCGTTCAAACAACCTGTCCCTCGATGCTAACTTTTGAGTGAACAGTCCGATTTCAACAAACTTTTTTTTGTTCAAAAGATCTTATCAAGGATACTTCATTCCCGTATTTACATTTCCGATTTGAACAATTTTTCGTTCAACATTGAACCGCTCAAGCAAGCTGTCACCCCTAATATTTTTTGAGTGAACAGTCCGATTTAAATAAACTTTTTTTTTGTTCGAAGTATCTCAGCAAGGATACTTCATTACAGTTTTTAAATTTTCAATTTGAACATTTTTTCGTTCAACATTGAACCGTTCAAGTAACCTTTCCCCACCTAATAACTTCTGAGTGAACCATCCGAATGGAATAAACTTTTTTTTGTTTGAAAGATCTCGGAGAGGTTCATTCCCTTATTTCGCTTTTTGGTTTGAACCATTTTTCGTTCAATATTCGAACCGTTCAGAATAAAATTTAACATTAGCGCCTACGGGGAATTTAAGTTGAATGTTGATCCTGGAACTTAAAGTCGGATTTCCTTCAAACTAACTTTGTAAAAAAATGGTTTTGATAAATATTGTTTGTAAAGTACTTTTCTGAATAATCTTCTGTGAGGACTCTGATTCCGACTCAGACTCCACAAACATGGCGGAAATGCAGACTCAGAAAAAAATGACTGACTGTGCAGACGATTTTTTGTTTATTTATTCATTTGTGTTATTTTATTTATTACTATTATTTTTTTTTGGCAGACGATTTTTTTTTTGTAACAAAAGTGTTTCATTCACGAGGGAATTTTATTCTTTATTTATATTTAACAACTGGCAACGGTTTAAAAGTGAAAATCGAGACATTTTATCGACGGACGAGTTTTTTTTCCTTTCTTTGATAAAATGTGTTTTGATGTACTTTGTACTTTTAATTTTTTTTTTTTTTTTTTTTTGAAAACGATGGAAGAACTGTAACAGTTACATTCTTTAAAAGGTGCGACAAAACTTCATTTATTCATTTATTTACTTTTTATGTCTCTATTTCATCTGATGAGAGGGGTATATTTTGCTTTTAGAAATCAGCTTTAAGTGCTAAAAAGGTATGTTTGACATAATGTTTAGTCTCAGATGATCAAGAGAACAATGATCAGATGCTAGAATGCCGATGTCGATGTACGGGAAAGTAGGCTCGTTTAGTTCTTGACAGAACTTCTTGTTAAGTTCTCTTATCAATTTAAGGTTACTTCAATCTACTTATATTTTGATTCACGCTTTCTTGCACCAAAATGGAAAATTTAGGACTGCCGATTTTTTCCTGAACTTTTAGTTTGTCCTAACTAACCGAATTCAGTGATTCAATGTCTATAACAAGCAGGTATATTCAAGTTTTTAACTTGTTAATCAAAGTAGTTGACTGAATAACTTGGCTACCTTTTAGTAATCAAAATATCATGACTAAATAAAGTAACTTTGGTCTATGGGTCTCATGAAGTCAAATAGCAACATCACCTTCACAAGTTCAACAAATTTACAGTTGATGTGGCAGAAGAATCCAAGTCGTGAGTCTAAGTCATGTTCTTGAAACTATTAAACAATCTTTACTATCGTGGACACATTGCGTGATTTCTGTTTACATATTGAGTTCTTCTGTTATTAGAACTCGTATAATTTTCAACGTATCCAAAAGGGCGACTTCAAACATTTAGAGCTAATGAAAGAATGGCGCAAAATTTAAAGAGACATCAGTCCAAATATACCTCTAGTCTAGTTCGCTTATTTTATTTTCCTTCTCAACTATCTCATACGACGAGATAATCAGCGTATAGACGGCACGCACGTTTCAGCCTGTACCTAATCACATTGGTTGAGAGGGATGGAGGAAATTCTGGAAGCATAGAAAACTCTTCTTGCTTTGCTCGCATAAAAACTGAGCAACTTCTTGCCCAACCAATCAAATTTGCCATGTTTCAAGATGATCGACGTAACTAAGTGTCTGCTTGGAGATTCATGTGGAAGTTTGAGCCACGTTTTGAGTTAGGCATCGTTGTCATATCGCATCGGAAGTGAAGACGTTTCATGTTCTACGGGGTCACCTCTAGGGACATCCGGTGCCGTGAGACGGTTGCCCAACGGGATTTACGAGGCACGAGTCTGGAAGGACGTCCTCCTTTCGACAGTCATTTGCATGCGTGGGAGTGGAGAGACATTGCGCACGAAGGACATACTTCCTTCCAATCGCAGATCAACAATGGAAGGAATCCAATTATTCTATTCGACCAGATGGTCCAATGGTAGACACCGTCGGACTTGGAATTCAGGCAAGCTACCGCAGATTATCACCAAGAAAAAGGCTGTCCCTTGTACAAAGAGCAAGGTATAGGATGATGTGGGCTACTTTTTTTGTGCTGAAGGTACATGGAGAGGATTGCTTGAAATTTTAAATTGAAAGTTTCGTGAGCTTGTTTTTTTAAGCGAGTAACCCTAACCAGATACATAACAACCCGTCATTTAGGAGAGTTAGAGGGAAGGGGGTCAATTGCCCCTCCCTTGACTTTGAGAAATCAATGTATTTGCATAAAGGTGTGCGTGGCATTTGTTACTTTCCAATGAAATTTGCATAGGGTTTGCATTGACCCACACTCCCCTCTGAAAAAGTCTGAAATGACGGGCTTGGGTACGAAATGTAAATCAAAAAAAAAAAAAAAAACAAGTAAAAACTTGAAAAAGCTCTTAAGGAGAATTCTAAAGTTTGGTAATTCTGATGATAATGTGAGGATAATTCATCAGATACCATTGGTCTTTACTACCAAAGTGGAGATATAATAAAACAGGAATTACTCATTAAATTCGAAGAGAGTGCCTGGTTGAGAGAAAACACTACAGGGGTGTATTAGTGGCAAAACTCCCCTTATTACCGTTCCAGTATTGTTTTAAATATTTTCCTTGCTTGTATTTTTTTTTAATTTAAAATTTTGCTTTCACTTGCATCATAATATTAAATCATCCCCTGATTTTTTTTCTTTCCACAATTTTTGCACAACAACTTATTTAAATAGCATAGTTTCAATTTTATTTTTCCGTAAAATATATATGCTTTCGCAATGAAAATATGTTCAAAAGCTTGTCTTTACAGCCTGCAAAAGTCGAGTGAAGTATATTATGTTTTGGCTATGAGCAGTCAGTCAAAACGAGTCATTCCAGTAACAGAAGTTAAGAGAACTGATGAAGGAGGTTCTATTAACCAGGCACTTGTTTTATGTTTTAGCGTTTAGAAATATTTAATCACAGAAATAGTTCAGAAGAAACTTCTATACTGCAGGATAATAAATCATTTTTTGAGTTAAATAACTATAGTTTCAAAACATGAAATTGATCTATTTGATTTATGAGTGGCTCATTAATAATCACAAATCCTTGAGCCTGGAATAAGCTCGTCGTCTCAGAATTCAACTATTTCTCTTTAGAGATAAAATACTAAAAAACATATGAGTGCATCCGGCTTAAATATATTTGCATGCGCGTGTGTGTGTGTATCTGTTAAAATTGTATTTTCGAATTTTAAGGGAAAGTAAAATGCAAATAACGAAACATTGGTTCTTTATAGTATGTCAATGTGAGATCACAAAATGGAAAGTATTCTAAGGAAATCAGTAAGGAAGTAGCTTATGACTATTCACTTGTTTATTTACTGACTTATAGATTTTTTTCAATCACACTCATAAATTGGTTTGGCTTACGTTTAATATCAGAACATCGTTTGCTCAATAATTTCACAAATAAAAAAACCATCATTAAGTTAACTTTTAATTGATGGAGTGGTGGTTTTAATCCCAGAAAAGATTTAACATACTCATTCAAACATTTTGAAACGTTTCTATGTATGGCTTTGTAACATGAATATGTGCATCACTGCGGTTCTGCTTTAGCTTTATTTACATAACTAGCGGTACCCGCACGGCTTTGCCCGTGGTATAAAATTAAAAGTTCATTTGTAAAATAATTGATATCGCAGAAAAAATGCTCTATTTTAGTTTTATTCAACTATAATTCCTTCAAAGTGATATAAAGATCTGATATGGACCCCACACTACTTAATTTTACATGTAAATTTCTTAGTAGATGCCTTAAGTGCTAAAATAGTGCTTGGAGTGAGCAAGATAACAATTCAAACATTTGTATCCCTAGTTTGCTACGAAACAATGCAAAAAAATGTTTTACAATGATTTATCTCCTAAATATCATCGATTTTAACATCATTCAGTGGATTTTTCGCAAAATATCGCCAACAGCGCCAAATTGAACCTAAATCAAAAAAAAAAAAATTTTTTCGCCAATTGGCGTCAAATACTTGGCGATCAAAAGCTTGGCGACATATCGCCAAGTGGTCGCGCCAATTCATATCACTTTTGTTAACCAATTCATATCACCTTGCATTGAAAACACTGATTTACCCGACAAATGGGGTAAAACACCCCCTTGGAACATTCGAATGCAACCCCAAGGGAGATGGACAAAAATAAGCCAAAAGAGAAAATAAGAACAATTTTGTTGATAACAGGAACCAACAGAAATCTTACCAAAGTTTAAGAGAAGAAGAAAGTTTTCTTTCCTAGCTTAAAAAACAAAACAATACATTTTCCGAAATGAAACACTTTAAAAAAACGATGCAATATCGCAATTGATACGATATTTCGTTAATCTGTGCTTTAGGTACCCTTTTCTCGCTAAATGAACGATAGGCGCGCCAAGCGTGGTAACCCTAGCTATTTGGCGTAGTTGACTTTTTGAAAACGCGCCAAGCAGGGTCCCAAAGCATCTTCACCGCTTCACCGGGAAAAAGACAGGGTTGCCAGAGAATTGGAACAAAAAAAAAACTACGCCTCCTCTAAAAAAAATATTACAAAATACTACTGTTTCCAAACGTTGCCAAAATCAATGTTGCTGAAATGCGAAATCTATGAAAATGAAAAAAAAAAAAAAAAATCCGCCAAATCTTTTAATTAAGTCATTAGTGTATTGGAAACAGGGTTGCCAGAAACATACTACGCTCCTTATTTGGGCCGAAAAAATACTACCGTAGAATCAAAAATACTACGTCTGGCCGTAGCCGACGAAGATAGACGCTGGCAACCCTGGAAAAAGAAAGAAACAAAAATAAGTATGAACACGTAACCATAGTAACAACATGAAAAATTGATTTCCGTTGATAAAATAATTCATTTTATCTCTCTTTTCAAACAAATTTTATTCTAAAGTTCAACCATTTTAGAATCGTTTGGCTTGCTTTACTGAAGGTAAGCCTTGAATTTCGGGATTCTAAAAACAATTGTTACAGCTCTCCTGATGATCGTAGAAACTTCGAAAAAACTTCATTTTGTGCAGAAAATTCCAAGCTTTCGAATGACATAAGACTTGAAAATGTGTGTGAAATATTTCTTCCCTATTTTATCGAATTTCCGCTAAGAATTCGAATAGAAAAAGAACGAAATGGAATTTTCGAAAAATCGCTTCGAGGTGCAAAACTACATGCTACAAACTAATTTTGTGCCAAGTGGCATGAAAATCGACCGAACGGTTTTGGCGCTACGCGCGTAACAGACAGACAGACAGAAAGAAAGAAAGAAAGAAAGAAGGACAGACAGAACCACCTTCAGCTTTATTATTAGCTAGCGGTACCCGCACGGCTTTGCCCGTGGTATAAAATTAAAAGTTCATTTGTAAAATAATTAATATAGCAGAAAAAATACTCTATTTTAGTTATAATTCAACTACAATTCCTTCAAAGTATGATATAAAAATTTGGTATGGGCCCTACACTACTTCCTTTTACGTGTACATTTCTTAGTAGATGCCTTAAGTGCTAAAATAGTGCTTGGAGGGAGTAAGATAACAATTCAAACATTTATATCCCTAGTTTGCCACGAAACAATGCAAAAAAATGTTTTACAATGATTAATCTCCAAAATATCGCCGATTTTAACATCATTCAGTGAATTTTTCGCAAAATATCACCAATAGCGCCAAATTGAACCCCCCCCCCCCAAAAAAAAGTTTTTAAAAAAATCGCAAATTTGTCGCCAAATTGGCAAAATATCGCTAATAGCGCCAAATTGAGTCCAAATAAAAAAAAAAAATTCGCCAACTTGGCGATATGTCGCCAAATTGGCGACAAATACTTCGCGACCAAAGGCTTGGCGATATATCGCCAAGTGGTCGCGCCAATTCATCTGCATTGAAATTAACACTGATTAACTCCAAAAAAGGGGTAAAGCATCCCCTTGTGACATTCAAATGAAACCCCAACTGGAGATGCACAAAAATAAGCCAAAAGAGAAAATAAGAACAATTTTGTTGCTCACAGAAACCAACAGAAATCTTACCAAAATTTGAAAGAAGAAGAAAGTTTCCTTTCCCAGCTTTAAAAACAAAACAATACATTTTCCGAAATGAAACACTTTAAAAAGAACGTTGCAATGTCACAATTTATACGATATTTGGTTAATCTTTGTGCTTTGGGTACCCCTTTCTCGCTAAATGGGCGATAGACGCTCCTACTACTGTTTCTAAACGTTGCCAAAATCAATATTGCTGAAATGCGAAATCTATAAAAATGGAAAAAAAATCCGCCAAATCTTTTAATTAAGTCATTAGTATATTGGAAACAGGGTGGCCAGAAAAATACTACGCTCCTTATTTGGGCCGAAAAAATACTACCGTAGTATCAAAAATACTACTTCTGGCAACCCTGGAAAAAGAACGAAACAAAAATAAGTATGAACACGTAACCATAGTAACAGCATGAAAAGTTGATTTCCGTTGATAAAATAATTCATTTCATTAACCATTTTAGAATCGTTTGGCTTGCTTTACTGAAGGTAAGCCTTGAATTCCGGGATTCTAAAAACAATTGTTACAGCTCTCCTGATGATCGTAGAAACTTCGAAAAAACTTCATTTTGTGCAGAAAATTTCAAGCTTTCGAATGACATAAGACTTGAAAATGTGTATAAAATATTTCTTCCCCATTTTATCGAATTTCCGCTAAGAATTCGAATAGAAAAAGAACGAAATTAAATTTTCGAAAAATCGCTTCGAGGTGCAAAACTACATGCTACAAACTAATTTTGTACCAAGTGGCATGAAAATCGACCGAACGGTTTTGGCGCTACGCGCGTAACAGACAGACAGACAGAAGGAAAGACAGAGAGACAAACTTTCAGCTTTATTATTAGTAGAGATAGAGAATAGAAGAAGATAGAGAAGACTACTTTAATATGCTACATTATGTGGATTGCATTTGAAGTAGTCGAACCCGCTTAATGGAACATCGGTTTATAGAATATCCCGCTTAATGTAATACATTTTCAATGTAACAAACCGTGGTAAATCATTTCTGTGTTAAATTTCCCGGTTAAAGTAATACATTTTTTGAAGTAATCCCGGTTAAAGGAATAATTTTTCGCCATGCTGATGTCTATGTTCTTCCATTTCCTACCGATTCCATTCAAATTTCTCCTCCTGTAAAAAACAATAATGAATGTGAAGTATATGGAAGGCTTCCATAGTCCTTTTTGTCACTTCGTTTGGGGCAGAAAATGCCAATTCCTATAATTTGAAGGGAATGTTTCGCTAGTGTTGTATACTTTTTGTCACTCCCACTGTGTATTGTTCCTTCTGCTACATTTCCCTATTCAGAGAATGAACAGTAAGTCTAGAATAAGCTTCACCCAGAGTAGAGGTAAAAGAATAAGAGAGAAATGTGAAAATCAACAGGTAGAAAGGATTGGGGAAAACGATCAGGCTTCGATAAAGCTCTTCCGAGAAGCACAACGGGGGTCTCTATAGTTCTGAAATCAGTTTCCAATTTCGTTTCGGCTGTGCTTGTCTCTTTATTATAGCTTCTTAACGAAAAGATCTTACTTTAAAAGACAGAGTGAATTTTATAGAATATGCAAATGCTAATAAATATACGAAGTTACAACTTACAAAAAAGTTTGAGATATCGATCTCCGCGGGCTGAAGCTAATAACGTTTGTAATATTATTAGACGTTTCTTGGTTCTTGGAAATTAAGCCTAATGCTGACTTTCACTTGTCTTACAAACTAGAAAATCAAGTTACTGACTTGATGCATTCACAGAGCAGTAAACAATCTAAAATATCCGAAGTCTTTAGCAAGAAATAAGTGAGGAACATTACAAGTAATTTTTCAAAAATTGCTGCAAATATGTATATATACATATTTGCAGCAATTTTTGAAAAATTACTTGTAATGTTCCTCACTTATTTCTTGCTAAAGACTTCGGATATTTTAGATTGTTTACTGCTCTGTGAATGCATCAAGTCAGTAACTTGATTTTCTAGTTTGTAAGACAAGTGAAAGTCAGCATTAGGCTTAATTTCCAAGAACCAAGAAACGTCTAATAATATTACAAACGTTATTAGCTTCAGCCCGCGGAGATCGATATCTCAAACTTTTTTGTAAGTTGTAACTTCGTATATTTATTAGCATTTGCATATTCTATAAAATTCACTCTGTCTTTTAAAGTAAGATCTTTTCGTTAAGAAGCTATAATAAAGAGACAAGCACAGCCGAAACGAAATTGGAAACTGATTTCAGAACTATAGAGACCCCCGTTGTGCTTCTCGGAAGAGCTTTATCGAAGCCTGATCGTTTTCCCCAATCCTTATTATATAATTAGTTAGGTATTAAAATTGTTTATAGTTTAGTGATTAAAATTAGCCTTTTTTTTTTGGAGTGGGTGTTTTATTTAAGGGATTTTTGTACTGGATTGTAGAAATTTTGGAAAATATTTTGTAACTTTCGATTATTTGAAAATGTTTCATTGTTGTAAAAAATGGTAGTTTTGCATGTTTAGAAGATACCTGAAAAATCAAGAAAAAAATTAATGTTTAAGAGTAATATAGTGCTTTTTAAAAGGCTTTACGCTATGATACCGGGTAAAAAAAATGAGAACATATTTTTTTCCGCACTATTACGATTCGAAAATAAAAACTTTGTTTTTTTCGCTCCACCCTAATGTATATGTTAGAATAAAATAAGTTCTTTTTTTATTCAATTTCTGAATTTTAAAATGTTTAAATTTTCATTAATATGTTTAAAGCTAATTATTAGAAATTTGTTGGTTAATATACCTGTAGTTGAGGCAATTTTCAATGCAGTCTTGGTTTAAATAGAATTTGAAGCGTTGTGTATGTGGGATCCCGGATAATGGAATATCCCCTTATTAGAATAATTTTTCGTGGAAAATTGGCTATTCCATTAAGCGGACTCGACTGTATAATGGTAGGGCTACATACACCTCACTTTATCACTTACGTTACGAAAACATCACCTCAGCAGGTGAGGATAAATTACTTGTTTTAGTTTGATATAGTTTCAATATAATCGGCACATTGTTTTGTTACTTGTCTGCATAGAATTTGAAGCATTGCACGTGGTTTATTTCAGGTAATATCCCTTAAAAATATTTTTCATCAAATTAATAACAAAACAACATGCATAAAATAGAAAAAAAAATACTTACAACCGACCCCATAAAAAAAGTCCATCGTTACGGCGGTTTTTCGTTAAAGCCAAGCAAGAACTTCAAACTAACTCCCTTTCCAACGTACAATGTTTACAAATCGTTGCTTTCAGTAAGGAAGTTTAAACTGAGTCACTTTCCGACGCACAATATTTAAAAATCATTGCTTGTTTCCAATGAAAAACTTCAAACTAACTCGCTTTCTGATGTTCAAGACTGTTTTTGATAAATAACTCACTTTTCGACGCTAAATATTTAAATAGTTGCATATTTTCAATAAGTATTTATCAAACTTTATGTAACAGAAGACATAGCAGGAATCAAAGTTGAACTAAGTTGAGTTTTGCAAGAATATTGCTCTCTTTCACCGTTAGTCAATTCATGTTTAACTGTTCACTTGAAAAGAACCGCCACTGCGCTAAGATTGAAATGATAAGTATACTGTCTGATCTTTTTTGGTAAAACCTTCCGCGCATTTACGCATGCGTCAGGTCTTCTCTGATCTTATCAAAATAGGGGTGATAGGTAAGATAACAATAAAGGGAAGAATAATAAAAAGCATTTTGAATCCTATCAAACAACTTGGAACGAAGCTAATTTCAAATACATAGTTTAAGCGAACATGTCAAAAGGACATAGCAAAAGCAAGTTTTAAATTGAAAACTTCGAAAAGCTATCCCCTACAACCCATCTACCCTTCTTTCAGTGGAACTGTTTGCGAGTGTCAGTCGCGGTTTTCAAGGACGGACAGTAGACTGAAAGATTTTTCTTTTAAAAAAAGAAGAAGAAATTAAACTTACGCAAATTCTTTACTATTAGCGAATTTAAATTCGGAAATATTTTTCGTATTTTGATACATTTAAAATTTTTTTCAGTAAAAATTGTGCTTTCAAGATCTTGAAAACGGACATGCCTTTGTAATAATTTCAGTTGTTCATGAATAAATTGCAAAATCAATTCCTCTTCTTAAACCATGAGTAATTTCATAATCCACTGATGATACAAGCTTTGAAATGAATGAAGTTGAAATTTCTTACGTCTGGTGAACGTCACGTTTACGTAATATCACGCTCATGCTCATTTGAGTTAAATATCAAGAATTTATTCCATGCATGTTGTTATTAAATAATATTCCTGTCTGGTTGTTGGAAGGCACTTTTCGTTTTGAAATAAACAGTTCAATTTTTGACTCTTTTGTGATTGTTTGCGTATCTGTAAAAGGTCTAAATAAAACATTTCAGTGAATTAAAGTACTTTTAATAACTACAACAAGGTTGCTCCAGACATTTTCTTCACAAATATTAAACATATATTATGTTCAATTTAACATTTTTGTACAGATTGTGCTGCAAGAATGGCATCTTTACAGAGGGCACTAGTCATGCAGTGTTTGCAATAATGAAAATCCCAAAGCATTCCGCTTTGTGATCTCAAATGTATAAAATAAACAATGCGTCCATTTTTACCGATGCACAAGAACAAGAGATAATACTTCCACTATGGCACTTTCTGAGGTTAAGGCAACAATGAAAGGCACAGAGAGGGTTTATATAATACAATACTGTATAAAAATATACAAGTACAACATTTCAAGAATAATATAGATTTTCGAAGCATAGATTTCTCACCGAGAGATTTGTTGATAGTTTACCTGAAGAGAAAGTTCAACACTTGTAGGGTGTCCGAAAACTGTTGAACGCTTCAAAAAATGATTGAAAATAATAAATAAACTAGCTGCCAGGGCAGCTAGATTAGCTTCCTGCGGCATGTTGATGCATAACGTCCCCCCTCTCTAACTTTTACCTCATTCTGAAGTTTTATTTGATATAATTTAATGTTCATTCGATTTCAAGACGTACCACGAACGTGGCCCGGCGTTGCACGGGCACTTCGTGCCCTGAAAGTAGTGAGGAAAATGTCAAGAAACTACTCCCCGCCAAGGCGGCTCGCTAACAGGCGCTTCACGCCTTTACTTTTTTCCTGTATAAAAAAAATCATTCGAATTATTGAGATGCTTCGCGCCTTCAAGATGGTGAGGAAAGTTTCAGTAAGTTCAGCTCAGGCGCGGATCCAGAGTGGGGTCATGGGGATCATGACCCCCCCCCCTTAACCGACCAAATATAGCAAAAAATTGCATTTTTGCGACTTATTTTACGAAAAAACTGCCAAACCACCCCATTTTTGCACAAAAATTGCACTTTGACCCCCCCCTTTCCGAAAATGACCCCCTCCTTAACCAGAAGATGGATCCGCCCTTGGTTCAGCTCGCTCAAAGGAGAAAAAGCAGACATTGATACTCAGTTTTTAATATAAGTAGATGGCTCTTCAACAAATGAATGTTTCAAAATATTACAAGTAGCTAGCGATAAAAATACTATGTAAGTCGCCCGCTTATGAGTTTCGTGTTTGATTTAGTTAAGCCTTCATTCAAAATTCTCATTTTCATTTTTATTATTGTTTCATGGCATGGCAACCACGTTTTGCAATGCAAGAATGGATTTCATATTTAATCATTTATTAGGCTTAATCGCTTTAAACTTGACTACTTATTAATTGATATCTTCGCTACTTAAAATCGTATAATTATATAGATTGAAACTAATGAAGCTTGAAAAATTACCTATCTATCGGTACCTGGTTCGACTTTCAGTTCATTGGCGTTCAGGAGAAAGAAGCGTGACATAGAAAGATAGTTAGAAAGAAAGATAGTTAGAAAGATAGTTAGAAAGATACTCAGTTTTTAATATAAGTAGATAAAAGGAAGGAAGAAACTGAAGGATTGGTAGTTTAGTTAACAAATCAAGGGAGGAAGGGGGTATATGTCATTTTAGAAGAAAATAGGTTGAAGCATGAAAAATGATTATTTTAACAGAAATATGAAAAATATTCTATCCTGATGATAAAAAAAAAGGGGGGACGATAACATTTACTAATAATTATTGAAAAACTGATCAAGAATGATTAAAAAGAATTCTTAGCAGCAAAAACTAATCATATTAATCTATGTAGACAATATCATGTAAGACTGTCTTCGGTTCTATCATATTCAAAAGCGTTCAACAGTGTTAGAACACACCTACAAAAAATTGTCTCCAATTCTTTCCATTGTAATAAAATGTATAATACAATATTTTCTTGTAATACATGATATAAAATGTAAAATTATCACCGGATTTTTTTATGCGTACTGCAAAGAGAAACATTCACTCAGGTAATTGAAATACTGAAAATACCTTCAACCATTAAGTATTTTGACTGGAAGTGCTATTTATATAACACTAGTTTTGAAATTTTTCCTGCTAACTAATTCGGTATTCCATTTCACTTTTTTAAAAATCATCCAAAAGTCCATCAAGTTACAACAGATCTATTGATTCACTCTGAAAAAAATTGTGTCATACTTCGACGAAGTTTTGAAATCGAAATGATTTTAAGAAGGCCATTGGGAACTGACCTCTTCAATATTGACTGCGCATAAAATGAAAGAGATTTTCATAGTTCATCGGAGCCCTAGAACCCTATAAGGTTTGCTACAACGAATGACCTTTTATTCTGTTCCGACAGGAATTTTTCTGGAGAAGTTAGCTCCATCGATCACGTTTAAATCACGAGCGACTATGAGGTTCATGGAAAGTACATCACAATGGGTAGTCGAACATGAATATTTACATTTAATGTGCAGTACAGTCAACCACTTATGAAAAATCAAAGAAAGATTTCACCTTGCTACTAATTATCTTAGTTTGCATCCATTTTAATTGAACGATAACACTTTTTCAAGAACGCTCACACACGTGTCCTAATGAGTCTGTTAATCGTTTCAATGTACATATTTTGGGGTTTTAATCAGTATTCCCCTAATTACAATGGATCGTTGCTCAAATATTTTGCAGTTGAAAATTCGCTCATGCCTTCTATAAAGGAACAAGTCATCAGTAGCATAACTTGAGGTTTCTGATATAAATAAAAAATATTTTTGTTGTCAGCAAGGAGAAATAAATGGGTAAGTTCTGTTTCTAGTAAAAAAAGTTGGATGTAGTACGTGGTCAACATCGATCAAACTGACCTTACGAGTAGCAGCTAAGTCATTCTTTTGCAAAAGTGAGCAAAGAAGTATCTTCTGGGTATGATTCGTGCTTTAAAAACAACTAGTAAAGAACGATCTTTGAAAATTTTTAAATTATTAAAAAACTAATTATAATTGTAGGTCTGATGAAGATTTGAATTGCTAATCAAAGTTTAAATATCTGTTTGGCCTTCTTTTTGAAACTTTATAAAGTAAAAGAATGTAAGTTAAAATTCTAAGGTCTTTATTTAGTTTCTCATAGCATTTTTTGAGTTAATTAGAGCAGATGCGAGCCTAGCAGTCATGGATTTTAGAAAACTGAAAACCCAATGTTTGTGTACTGAAATGGAAAATGGCAACAAGGGTGGAAATTCGTGATTGCATTTAGTTGGTCATCATCATTAAATCCCAATTTTTGATAAAAAAAATCCAATCAATGAGTCATAAGTGGCTTGACTCCACACCCAGTACAGTTTTAAATTCTCGAGTGGTACTTTTGTCGGTGGTAAACTTGACTAGGCTGAAAGGGGATAAATAAACGATAAATCGCGATGAGTCTCACCAGGTAGAGGGACTGGGGTATCGGCAACACTCAGAATGTATCGACAGGACGGAGGCTTTTGGACGGAGTCCTTTATGAAATCTTTGAGTCATGAGTAAGATATAGTACGAGTACAACAACAGAGTTGACAAAAACAAATGGTCAACAAAGAACGAACAATTCGATTTTAATTTCACAAGAAAGAGATAATTCTACGACAACCAATTAGTCCCAGCTTTTGAACTATTTTTCTTGGGATTAAGTTAATTTAGACTTCCGCGTTTAAACACTTATAATGACTCAGAGTTTAACTAGTTTTCTCAAGATGGTCAGCTTGAACTGGAATATTTTTTACGAGTGACATAAGAGAAATTATAGTTCTCAATAGTTTCCAAAAATTATTTGCTTAACAGAGTCGATTTGATTTGATATCTTAGAAAAACAACAAAAATGTTGGCAATTTAACATTACATAAGTTCTGAAAATCCTTCTCTTAGAAAAAGCCAGTTCGATTCAAACTAATTTGAGTGATTCTTAATCCCAACAAAACTTTTCCTGTAACTCATGACTATCATCATTCGGAACACAGGTCATCGGAAATAGACAATTCATTTCTAAAATGTACACTCATAGATTCTCGTAGACTTCGATATAATGTACGTTTTGAAACAGTAACTATCTCAGTAAAGATTAATGAAAACTTATTCAAAAAAAAGATTTCTTTCCATTCACGCAATTGGTTAGCTGATACTGCCGAGTAAGGTTTCTCTCGAGTGGTCTATTTACAAGTTTCCAAGGATACAGAAAAATACACTATAAAAATACAACAACGCTTGTGTTTGTAAATCGAACACTAGTTTTCGGAAGCATCAGGATTACAAACTTCAATTTATTCGCTTTCACATGCGCCCTTTGAACAACATGTTACTATATACATATAAAAAAAATCGTAAACTTAAAAAGGACACCGGTTTAGAATCACTTCAAGCCTAGGTTGCAAAATACAGCGTCCGAAGCAACCTTTATTACAGAAATACAATAAATGAATGATAATAACTTTGTCATAAATCTCTCAAGCCGGATTGAAACACACAACACAAAAATGGAATGTCTGAATCAGAAAACGTCAAATAAATAGCGCTCCTCTTTGTAACACTCGGGTTTGATATGTTGGCCGCATTACCTCGGCTTTAAGTCCTTCTTAGATGGGGAAGGGCAGTTACTATCGAAATCAACTAACAACTATCTGCCCACTTTTAGTGACGAAATGTCATATAGCACTTAGGTTCTTATATGGACACGGGCATTTTACCCTACTACATTAAAGCGTTTATTTTGGGTTTGAGTTTTTGTTTAAAGAGTCTTCTGTTAAAGACCAGATTATAAGGTTAAAAAAATGAGCTTTATGTTGGTACTTTTTCGATCTGAATGACGTGAAAAAACAGTTAATTAGAATAGTTAGTAATTAATTGAGCAATAAAAACTTAGGTAAACTTTTCTAGCCTCAGCTAGAACGTAAGAATTCAAAAGTAAGATTTTATGTAAGAAAAAAAAAGGGGGGGGGGAGGGAAGTGAAGTATCTGAAAATAAATACTGATTATTTAAATATGTGAAAAATATTAATTTTGCAAAGATTCTAAAATTATTGCTCAAAAAAAAAAAAAAAAAAAAAAAATCTGCATTGAAGCAAGTACGAAATAAAGTTATTTTGGATTTTGAATTTAGTGATTACTAGAAAATGTGCACACACTTTGCTTACAAAATATTTTTCCACTACGTTATTCCTAGAAGTTTATGTTTTCTTATTCTTTATAGTTGTTTCGTCCAATTTTAATTTACTTTTAAATATTAATCTATAAATTAACTGATTTATCTTTACACGAAATTAATTAGTTAAAATATCAAAATGTGTCTTTTCAAGCATATGCAATAGTATTTTAAAATATTAATACGTTTCACAAGTAAAATGGCTCAGAGATCCGTGATTTTGAAAAAAATATTTCATATTTGAGGTATCACATATATCACGGATATATCTGTCTTCACAAAATAACATTTTGCACACCTAATATCACTATTTCGAAAGATAATATAGGTGGCATTGTATTAAACTGGTTTTCCGATATTAATCTAAATATACCAAAGGAATATTATAGTTGTAGATCAGGCAAAGAGAAAAGCAAACCCGAAATGTCTTAACATCACTGAGGTAGAAAAATAAGAGATCATAGTAATAAACAAACATTTACAGAATTCACTGAAAGAGTGCTCCATTAATGTTCAATCTCACTTTTTTTGCCATTATTCATTGACTAATGAATGATGGCAAACAGCAGAATTTCTGTCATAGCATAAGCTGGGTTTGGTTTGTTGCATGTCATGCTTGTATAACTGTAATTTTGAAATCTAAACGATTTTGTAATGGGATGATTTTCTAAAAGCAATTACTTCTCAAAGATCAGCAAAATTTCTGAGGCCGTACCAAATTTATAAGCCTATTAATTGATCACGGTTTGAGCTCTTAGCATTCTCTGACAACCATTGCAACTTGTCTTAGTTAAAGGCTCGGTTTTTAAGAGATCATCATGCCCCATCATGGTCTTAGGCTGTTCTGACCAACCTTGTCAGTCTGGTTGTTCTAATGTTTTCTAGTAAGCATGTTGCAGACACTTTAAAGATGTCTGCAGCTGAGATTCTCAATCCTTGGTCAAGCTGATCCGAGGATAATTTTCTTCGGTTTTTAATCTTTCCGCATTAAAAATATTTTTCATATTTTAAGTACAATTTTCAAGAATATTTTTTATAACTATTGTCATAATTTAAGGATTTTAAATCCTTGATTGATGCTTTAGAAGGCAAGCAACACCTGAATGAATTTAAGTTTGTCCTTTCTTTCTTTTTCGGTTTTTAATGATTCTACCAGATTACTTAATTATTTTTTACATTTTTGTATAATTTTTTGCACCCAGTATTTTATTTATAAAATAATTACTACAGTTACTTATCCTCTAAAATTTAAACATTATTACAATATAAATTTCAACGAAAATGCTACAGTGGACTTATATAGCAGTGCCTTAAAACTCAGTAAAAAAGAAGGAAAAGGAAAAATACTGGTTTTCGAAATGTTTTAAAATTTTTATCGGCCCGTGGGTCAAGAAAGGTTTGAGAAAAATTGGTGTAAAGCATGCGCATCTCAGGTCAAAAGCTTGGGCTTCTGAGAAGAAGCATGACGTTCTTTTAAAAAACATTGATTTAAGACGGTGTGGGACACAAAAATCATCAAATTTTGCATTTTTTTTATTATTATTTCGAAAAGTTTTCTGTTTTCTTCTCTTTATAATGAGGTTTGAATCTTGTTCCTATCTTAGTTGGAACGGAAGATATGATAATTTAATATAGCAGTCAGATAACTGTTGCCACAGCAATGACTTCCCTTTAAATGCGTTTTTCGCCATGATGCAATTTTTCCGGATTTTTTGATTTCAAATTCCTATTACTCAAGAACTAATAAAGATAACATTCTGAAATTTGAAGAACATCTTTTTCAAACAGTTTACTTGAATTTGTATTCGGCAAATTTAAAAAAGAAATTGTTCAAAAAATATGATTTTTTGAAAAAAAAGTACTTTCTAATTTTTCGAAATTTTTACTTAACTATTTTTAATTTTTTTTTAAATTATTATTTTTATAATTGCCGAATAAAAATTAAAGCTTATATACTTGTTTCACATGTATGAAAAAAAACGAAAATTGTTCAAGAATATTTTAAGCTTTTGCGATTTAAAGCGACCCCCCTTTTTTGAAAAAAAATTAACTAAAAAAAAATCTTTGGTCATTTATGCTATGATTTTGGTGAATCAGTGTAAAAAATGTCAAAATTCTAAACTGTTTAATAAAATTTTTTTCAAGATGTGTCCCAGACCCCCGTAAGGTCTTAAAGTAATCCGAGCAACTTAAAATGAAGTGGTACGTAAATAATGCTACAATAATAGATCAAGAAATAGATTTTGTAGTAAATATCAGTTCCTGAGATTCCTGTAAGGCACAGTTGCTGGTCAGGGATGTATGACTGCATGCGGAATGAACGTCAAAATTGAAGAAGTTGAAGTTTTTATGATATTCTATTATAATGATCGTTTTTAGACTATTTAGTTTTTAATTTGCTTGCATTATGCTTGCTTTATGAACATCATTATGTTGCTCAAGTTGCGAAATAAAACTGCTAAAATATTTAACATGTACTTTTTTAGTATATTGCTTCGTAAAAATCATCCTTTAGATTTCTCGTTTTTCTTTTTTGAGCTATACCATCATTTTCTATTGAAATTCACAGTTTGTGTGTGGCAGGGACCTAATGACCAATAGAGTAAAGGTTAACGAGGTCAGTAGATGGGTAGAAAAAGTTTAGAATAATTTCTTTTGGATGCACGTTATACATATTAAGTTTTTCTTTCAGTGTCGTATTGCACATCTGCACTGCAGTGTTTGTTGAACAAATTGTTTAACACATCACAATCAAGAAACTTTCAAAAGTGTTCACCTCGTTAGAAAGACATAATAAAATACGAAGGGGAAAAAATCACAACAGTATCAGTTTTCATGTGTCATTTCAAGGTTTTCAGATTTTTTTCCAAGAATCTTTGAAAACGCAAATCAGATGCTTTTTGTGTCATTAGTGAGGTATAATCTGAGTATTGCTCATAAAACATATTTCTTCAGAAAAATAACCTATTGGAAACATTTTAGGGTAGCTACAAGATTAGCAGAATTCAATATTACGCACTTTTAAATGTCCTTTAAATATTATTATTTTTTAAACTTTTCAATACGGTTATAATAAACAGTTTCAGATCTTCTTGATTTAAGAATCCCAAAAGTATCTGAATGCAAATTAATGAAAAGGATTAATTATTTTTATCCACATATTATAAAGTTTTAAGAAATTTCCAATAGCTTTCTACAACTTCTGATTAACACCAAAAAGATAGGCAAAACTGAATGTAATATTCATAAGAAATCAAAACTTTGGCTCAACAGTGATTTAACTTATCTTTAGAAATTAATGTCCTCCATTTCCCTTCCCCTATAAAGCATACATTAAATAAATATGCCCCAAACAATTCACAGTGAAGCATTGCACATGATTTCAAAAATTTTCACTATCTAGTACAAAACGTGACTTTAGATCGGTCCACAACTGTTTCCTCAGTTTTTCAATAAACTGAGTGTCTTTCAGACATTCTGTAACTTTCTCCATAAAAGTCACGACGATGTTCTTTTTATTCACTGCAGCGGCTTTTCAGCATTGGTGCGTCATACATTCAGGAGTATTGCGATTGCCGTCTCTCCTGTAACCACCAATTTCGTAGCAGCAATTTTATGCCCAGATCAGAATCTTTCAATGATGTCGCATATTTCATTATACTTCTTTAAAGCAAAACCAATGGAAATACATATAGTGTCATCAAAAGAGTAGAACATTACTAACGCGCAATTCTGAATGAACCTGATTGAGTTTAGAATGAAAAATAGGAGCTAAAAGTGAGCTTTTAAAAAAATTTTGTGATAAAACTACAGCTTATGTATTAAGATTTCATAAAAGTAGAACCTGTGTCAATTTTAAATCATAGTACAATTTTAGAACCGATAAATATAAGAGCAATTCAGACTTGAACCGTTTTCCATGGCTTCCACGGGAAAAAATTATTTCTGATATATTATATTAACTTATGAAAGAAATTATATATATGCCTGTTTCACTTTTGGCTTAACCACTCTTTCTATCTTTTAGTAATGAAGCGTGCTTTACTCTCTGCATTTGGATATTTTAAATGAGTGGTTTGAATTAACTATTTTTTGGACTGAATAGTCTGAATTTATTTTTAAATACAATCATATTTAAGCTATAATTAATTCGTTTTGAAAAGTTTCTACAATATTAAGAGAATATTTGTCGACAAAATATTTGGCAATTGTCTATAAACAAAATGCGCTTTGCTAAAGACAAGAATGTATTTTAAAAACGTGCACTAAAGAGTAAAAAATTGTATCTTTTATCGTTCGGCAATGATGAATGTCAGGGAAACGTTAAAAAGTGGGAGATATCTTGTTGATTAGATGGTTTTGATTAAACACTAGTCAGAGTAAATTAACTATTTCATCATTGTCATAGTATTAAAACTTTAGAAAGTGTTGATTTTGCTTTTGCAAGACTATGATAAAAAGGAACATGAATTTAGTTTACTTAAAATAAACCAAAAAACAAGTCGAACCTCGAGTTTTCTATTTTTTGAGGCAGTTGGTATCACAGATCATTTAAACAATGTGAATTACAGATCATTCATACTAACAAGATTCCAACAAGATGTAGGACCAGTTTGTAGTAACCTCTCTTGGTCAATCATCGATTTAAGCAATTGATACTCGAACCAATAGTTTTGCTCAGAATATCAATATACAGCGTCGAAATGACGGTAAGACTTTCTTTATCGTCAGATTATTAAATAAATCATTAAAAAGACTTCAGACGCTTTTGGGCATAAAATTGGCAAACGAAATTGATTCAATAATATTTTCTATCTTTCAGATGCTTTCAACTAAAGCATGATCTGCCTCGCCTCGGATAATGCTGCTATGAGACCTGAATTTTCTGTTTTGGTGGGGGAAGCCCCGTAGATCACTGATATGTTCGATGGGGCTGCTGGGGAACGTCCAAATGTCTGCACCTCACTCGTGGACGCGTTGTCCACAGACATCGCGAGAAAAGATTTGTCCGACTCTTGATGCGTCGTCGTATCTAGATAAGACGTACCCTCGTGGCAAGGGTAGGACTCCACGAAGGTCTGAGGGGCGGCGACCTGGAGAGTATTGTTCCCTTTCAAGTACTTCTCGAATTCATTCCTATCCACATCATCCATGCAATCGTTGTCTGGATAACTCTGTTCTGGATAGTAACCGGATTCGTACCTTGCCTGTTGGTAGTAGACGGTATTCTGAAAGTTCTGGAAGGGATTGTAAGAAGGCAGGGTTCTGACAGGCGATTTGGAGTCAGAGCCGAATCCGTACGCGTAGTTGCAGGATGACCGCTCATCCGACTCCTGCAGTTTCACTTGTTGCTGGTCTAGCATCTCTGAAGCGGTGGCATAGTGGGGTGGCATCATGGCGTATGGGGCGGCTACGAGATCTCTCAGGGTGACGCCATTAGGGCGCACGGGGAAAGGCGGCCGCACATTCTTGAGGAACTTGGAAGAATCGCTAAATCGCGTGATGAGTTGAGTGACAGGACTCTCCGAGTCCTTGGATCCCCCTTGCTGCTGGAACATGAAATTTCCCTGTTCTTGGTCGCGGTCGATTGGGGACATCTCGGGAGTGGGCAGAGACCTGATCGAATCCGGGCTCACGTTGGAGGAATCGGTGCCGGCCGGTCCTAGGGACTGCTGTTGCTGCTGCTGCTGCTGTTGCATGCCCAAGAACTCCGAATACCTGAAAGAAATAAAAGGCGGTGGCGGTATTAATACTTTGCGTAATGCATATCTCTATCTCTACTAATAATAAAGCTGAAGGTGGGTCTGTCTTTCTTTTTTTCTTTCCTTCTTTCCGTCTGTGTGCCTGTGACCCGCGTAGCGCCAAAACTATTCGATCGATTTTCATAAAATTTGGCAAAAAATTAGTTTGTAGCATGGGTGTTTGCTTCTTGAAGCGTTTTTTTTTTTTTAAATTCGTTTTTTTTCTTTTTCTGTTCTGAGGTAAAGTTCATTTTTTCACATAAATGTGATGAAATGGGGGGGGGGGGGATACTTCATATACATTTTCAAATTTTATATCATTCGAAAGCTTAGAATTTTCTGCTAAAAATGATACCAATTAGAAGTTTTTTACGAGCATTAGAAGAGCTGCAATAATTGTTTTTAGAATCCCAAAAGTTCAAGGATCACCTTGAGCAAAGCAAGCCAAACGATTCTAAAATTGTTGAAGCTCGAGAATAAAATTTGAAAATAAAGATGAAATGAAATTATTTTATTAATGGAAATTAACTTTGCATGTTGTTACCATAGTTACGTTTTTATACCTTTTTATGTTTCGTTCTTTTTCAATTAAGTTTCAAAATGTATTTGTTTTTGTAGCAATCCAAACTCCTAGCCTTACTAAAATGAGTCAAATGAAATGCTTCAACTGTTGGAAAAAAATCGTCTGCTTTAATTTTCTCAGTTTTTAAGGAATTAAAATTCAGTAAATTAAAAAAATATCGTATCAATTGCGATATTCTAACGTTCTTTTCTAAAATGCTTCATTTCGAAAAAATGTATTGTATTGTTTTCAAAGCTAGAAAAGAAAACTTCCTTCTTCATTTAAACTTTGGTAAGATTTCTGTTGGTTTCTGTAAGCAAAAAATTTGTTCTTATTTTATCTTTTGGCTTTTTTTTATACCATACGTTTTAAGGGATTATAGTTGAGTTATAACTAAATAGAGTATTTTTTCTGCTATATCAATTATTTAACAAATGACCTTTTAATTTTATACCACGAGCAAAGCCGTGTGGGTACCGCTAGTAACTCATAAAACAGTTTAAAACAATTCATTATTGCTACGTTTTATTGTTTTTATGCGCTGATCTTCAGAAATATTTACTTTTTTTTTCATTTGAAAAATTGCTATTGTCATCGTGTCCATGTGGTTAGAGGGGTGATATAGCCTCTACAGGTTGGACGACCTTAAATTTGGACCTAATCAGTAAGCTATCCAATGCATGGGTTTGAAGCTAGAACTTTACGGAACCTTCATAAGCCAGAAGGACTTTGGACAACACGGAACAATAGCAGGGTTAAAGAGCACCACGGGGGCCAGAGTTCACAATCTTCCGGTTCCAAACTCACATTCTATCTGCCCGACCTACTGTGGCACCCTCTTTAAGGATTAGCTGTTCTTTATTTTGTAATTATTTAAAAAAAAAATTATAGTGTTTCATCACTATAAAATGTTTTGCATGCATGTTTAAATTGAAAAGGGGGAAGTAAGAAAGTTATAGAGCTTTTTTTCCTACTGACTACCATTTTGCCAACCTCCAGGTAACGAGATTTGACAGCAACTCATGTGTTCTAGAAAGCGATGAAAGTATGAAGATTTTCATGCAATGGTAAGGTTACAACTTGCTTTCATAAAATACCTCACTTGTATGATTCTGTTTTGTCTTTATATGTCAATATTTTTCTTAGTAAAATTTTGTCTCTGATTTAACTCAAATTCAAGGAACTTTAAAAAAAAAAAAACTTTTTTAGCGGGCACAGTAATGATGCAATTTTAGTTTGATATTATGATACAGAGAAAAGTCTTCTAAATGAAATAAAATGTATTAATTGAAAAAGCGCATTTCAGGGCATCTTCAAGTAATTGAAATATAATTTGTTAATGCGTGCGGAGAAAGAATTTGGTGTTATGTTAAAATAATGAGATATAGTTAAGATATTTTAGCAATTGAAACAAACGGCTTTAAAAGGCCGTTTGTTATAAATATTTGATAAACTGCTTATTTATAGCTCTCTTTTCTTTAATTTGTAGAATTTTTGGTGGAAATATTCCATTCTTTTTAACGTAATATATTCTCGTTTTATCTTTCACGCTAAATCAGGCATTGGTATATATATATGTGCGTGTGTGTGATCACGAGTTTCACTCAAATAAAGATTCAGAGCAAGAAAATGAATAAATAATAAGGTATCAAATCTCTTGCCAATATGGTAGTTTTTAACAAAAGAAAAACTGAAAAGAGAGTAAGTAGCTTACCGATTTTGTTCGGAGCGTACATTTCTCTTTGACAGTTTCAAATAGAGTAACGCCTCCCATTATACTTATATATAACTATAAAGGATGTTTGGAAAACGTGTGGCCAAATTTTGAAGGTTGAGAGGGGCGAAAACAAGCATGAATCACATAGGAACAAATAGTCGCAATCATGGTGCTAACGTGATATGCGTAGAAAACCAGAATTTGGGGTCTTCGAAGCAAGACATAAAGAATGATACATTTTTACACAAAAATGATTTTACATGTTTTAGTTTTTAATCAAGGTTCAAAGCAGTTGTTAAAATTAGCCACCAGCAGATGTATTACATGCAACATGCTGTATTACAATGGCATTCTATCAAGCGTTCATTAATTGCGTTATTGCGACGGTGTGTGTTACAGCTGCAAACTGTAAATTTTAATAGGTGCTTTAGAATTTACATTGAAACAAAATGTAGTATGAAATCGTGTTTGTGTTTTTGATCAATATTTGTGACCGATATTGCTCGTCCGTTGCAGGATTTGTACGTGTAGAGTGTCAGCTTTGCGTTTGACATCAAATGCTTCCGTATGATTCAAAACCGTTATTATTCACTGTAACCCGTTTCATAATTTGGCTACACATTTTATATCACCCTATATTCAAATTATTACCCCTACTGACGTGCTTCGTTGATATTATGAGTGATATATATAACCTGGGTCTCATAAGTTGACTTTGGATGAGATGAAACTGTTGCTGTTATTCATTCTCATATGCTTATGAAGTAATGAAGCAAGCCGATTTTTGTTATAGCGTGTCCCGAATCCAGAATGCCGTGTACAAACTTGAAAGTGTCATTTAGTCACAAACACAATGCTGGCCCACCTCACGCACACAAAATAAGACTCTGATGGATGCGAAACAGGTCATAAACTTATTACACAAGGATAATTTTGCATACCATTTTAGAATATAAGAAAGATTTAAAGCAGCTGTTTAAAGCCGTGACTAGTAGCTCTAAAACAAGTATGGCAACGATACCTCAGCGATGGATGAAGGCTTGTCTGAAAGACTCGATATTACGAAGAAAAATGTGTTGTCAGCGTGTGCCAGCATATCTTTTTAAGCAATTCTTGTTTGTCATCGTGTTTTTTGCCTTCCCTCTAAGTTTATACACGGCATTCCAGAACACAGAGTACAGTACATGTTGTTATCTCCATTAATCACCATTGTTTTTCATTATTCTAATGAACTTCCATTGCTTGGTGCCTCTGTTATCTTGTAAAGTCAGTGCTTCTGTTATCTATAGTAAAACGAAAGGACCAAATCTCTAGACCAACGAGATTCCAACGAGATGTTTTCCAGTCAAATAAAGACAAAAGGGAACCATCTAGTAGCACGCAAGTATCAAATTTCTCTCAATTCACGGTAGTTTTCACTTCTTTTTTGGAAGATCAACAAAAAAGCAATTCTTACCGGTAGCTCTCCATCCTCCGTACGGCATTCGCCTCCGAGCAGGGGCTTCCGTGGGGGGAGGAATCTGGAGTTTGCATGCCACACACGTCCATGCCGGGGCGGCCCCCGAATCCCGCCAGATGTCCGCCTGGAGGGAAGGGAGCGGGGAAGGCGACGGACACGAGAGGTGGAGAAGCGGAGGGCGGCGCCTGGCCCTTGCGGGTGCCGCCCCCACCTCCTCTCTTGGTGTTCTTTCTCCTCCGCGGTCGGTACTTGTAGTTGGGGTAGTCGTGCATGTGCTGCACCCGTAGTCGTTCTGCCTCCTCCACGTAGGGACGCCGGTCGTCGTGGCTCAGGCTTCTCCACTTTTTACCTGCAAACAGAATAAATTAGAGTTAAAAAAGCCACATTATATGATGTACAGTACAGTAATACTATTTGCATTTGACAAGCATAAAATAACCATTAACGACTCTAAATAAGGTGGTACTGTTTTGATTAAGATTATTTATTTTACAACACATTTCTCACCCCCTAACCAGGGGTCAAAAATAGTTTAAATAATAAAGCCTCGACAGAGCAAAAAGAAACATTTTTGTCACATAAATTATTGCACTCCTCTCCCCGCTATCGAGACATAAGGTCTTCAAGTACACCCAAAATTTTTAAAAAAGTTACCAGATTAAAGATCTGGGGAGAAATAGAAGGTATCGAGCAAATGCACCAACTGAATATAACTGGATATCCAATTGCTAAATGTGAGAAGGTTATCTTTTATTTCTGATCGAAACTCGCTAAATTTGGTGACTTTTCTTAATCTTTTGGTAGAATTTGAGACCTTATATTTCGATCAAGAGGAGCCGAAGGTAAGTAATTTGTGCGTAAAGAACATGTTTTACTACACACTTTCGCATGTTTCACTACGCTAATAGAGAAACTGTTTGTCAAAGTTACCCTGAATGACTCAGGTTATAACTTCAAAAACGCTAGCATTAAACAAAAATTACTGAAACTAACATAATGTAGCCTCAGAGGAACAGTAGGACATGCAGAAAAATGTCTTACTGTTGCTCGGAGACTACAATGCATCGAGCAGTCATTCAAACAAAATAATATTGAAACAAAGAGAAGAAAAGACTCTGAAGAAAACTAGACTAATAATCGAGAAAGACTTGATGGCAAAATAATTTCTGCTAATGTCCTCTCAGAAGAATCTGAACAGATGTTCCTAGACCACGGTAAAACATAAGGAAGAGATGTTTTGCCCTTATTAATTTCCGTCTTCAAGGATTTAGCAGCAGGACGTCTTAAGGAATTCTGCCGAAGATGATCTTCATCAAAAAGTTATCTGAAGATGGCAAAATGGAAACATTTGTTTCGTCGCGTGAAAGGAGCTCTTGAACTTCATTTCTCAAGACGGGCCTCGGAAGTCGACGTTTGCGAAACGGTTTAACCCCTAAGTCTGAACTTTGTGGAAGATGAACGACACGTGACACTTCTGTTTGGCTTCCTAAATCTGTCGCCGGTAGTTCCTCGTCCTTCGCAACAGAGGTTAAGACAAACCAGCTGACAGCTCCCGAAAAGAGAATCGTTCCTTGAGAAACCACTGACCCTCGTCTGCACGGGTCCCCCTTTGGGTGGTCGCCCCTCGCGCGATGACCCCCGATCCATTCAGAAATGACAGCCCGTTGACTCGGAGACCGCTCGCTTGTCATCGAAGGTACCCTCGGCTGCCGCACACCCCCGAACGGCCCAAGAAAAAAACGTCTTCGCAAAACGAAGGGCAGGAGGGCACGTTGCGTGGGACTTCCAAAACAATTGAAATGGTTTTTGTCGGGGTCGATGGAACGCGGAATGACATCAGGTTCAAATTTTCTGTTTCCGCGAAAGAGGCGCTAAAGAAGGCATTCCTATAAATGCTGTCTCGTTTCCTGATATAGCTTTGCAAGAGAAACGACTCCCCCCCTCCTCTCCCTAAGGACATAACCTTGCCTGGTATAGCACACGCCGGATATGATAAAACAAAAAGGGAGCATCAGGATTATCTGTCTTCCCAATTCCTTACAAAACCGATATTTAACCGTGCGAATAAGCTGCAAATATATGGCGAGGTTTATGATTTTAATAAGTCAATTTAAAGATGTTTGTGCCTTACAACAAAGTCAAATATACTTATTAAACATGTTAAATTAAAAAGAATGACTCTCTTTTAGCGTATTAAACACCGTACACAAATAGCTAAAATTTACTTTTGTGTTATAATGATAAATAACGCAGGAGAGAAAAACTTATAACGAGCAAAACTACTTTTTCGCCTGAAAAGCATACCACACGTGATCGCTCCTTGATTCTACTTGAAACTGGCTAAAAGCAAGAAAGAACTCTTAATTCTACTTGATATCATGCAGTCATTTGGTGCTCATCATTTAAATAAATGTTTAAATATGAAAAGGATAGTCTGACCCAAACCTCCCTAGTTTCCCCAACACCTTTTACAAAAACATATAAAGTTTTTTGAGTGAAAATAATTTTTTTGAAAATGTTATGTTTTTCGCTTCTGAATTCAAGGTGAGATAATGCAAAGTCAGGCCTGTCATTTAGGAGGAGGCTGATCAAGATGGGGTTTATTGCTCCGCGGGTTTGGAGAATCAATGCACAGGGTGGTTATAAATTAACGCGAGGTGTTTGGGGCTCTCTAGCGCGTGAAGTACTGGGCGAAATATTATCAAATTTCATGGGTACACATATTAGATCATGGGATTTTGATTTCTGAAATAAAAAAATTAGTTTGAAAAATCGCCACCAGGGGGGGGGATTTGGAGCTGTAACAATGTATTATTCTGAATATCGCGAATAAAATTTTAAAAAATTCCGTACAAAGCAATTTCGCAAGGAAAAAATGATTGTTGTTTGCAAATGAGGTTTAATATGATCGCCGTAGAATTTCCCAAGGTCTCCCGACCTTGGGAAAATCCCAATCATGTGATTTTTGGTAGTTATGGGGATAGCTGAAAAGTGTTGTGTATCAAACACATGTTTCTGATATAGTAAGTTTAAAAGATATTGTAACTTTAAAAGTCGGAGAAATCAATTCTGATATGCTACGAGCTGCCATTTAAAATGTTGTGCATCGTATCAAGTTCTTGCAACTTCACAATAGTGATCATATTGAATTACATTTGTGCTGAAAAGAAGCCATTTTTACAAATAAAACACTGTCTAAAATTTTTTCGTGCGACCTCCGTAGCATCTGCGCACGCGCCAAGTATCTTCGGACTTTCTCGAAATAGGGGGGAAAAGCAACGAGGAAGTAATAAGCGAACAAAAGCTGAAGGCATCGGGAAGTGCGCATCCTAAACCTATCTCCCCCTTTTCAGATGGAAGCTTCCGTGGCTGCCAGGCGCACAAAACGCAAACAGACAGTAGATGCATATTTTCTCAGTAGCATTTAATTCTTCGACAATCAGAGTAATACATTTTTGCAGCGTCAAAATTTCCCCTGGTGGTGATTTTTTAAACTATTTTTTTTTATTTTTTATTTCAGAAATCAAAATCCCATGGTCTAATGTGTGCCCATGAAATTTGGCAATGTTTCTCCCCGTACGTCACGCGCTAGAGGACTTCAAGCACCTCACGTTTATAACCACCCTGTATAATGTACATCAGAAGACATTTTTGTTTTGTTTTGTTTTGTTTTTACATAATATGCATTGAAACTAGACCCTTTGAACCCCCATCCCTTTTTCTCTCTATGAAAAATGTAAAATTACTGGTTCGAAAACGCAAAATGGTAAACATTCACGCTGCGGCGCAAGCTATTAAGGTTTCAATTTCCTGAATCTCGAAGGATCCCCGCAAATTTTAGCGGAATTAATTCCACGGGATTGAGATCGTAATCACGCAGTTTTTTTTTTTTTTACATTTTACTCAGGTTCTGTCGTTAATACAACAAATACATCTCCTTTCCTCCAAATATCTGAAAGATCATTAAAAGGTTTGTGTTTCACATGATGAACGTAAAAAGATGAGGAAATAGATGACTTTTCGTTCGAGAAGAGGGAGTAGTGGGTACAGTGAATGAATTGGAATTCTTATTAGGAGAGACAATTTTTCAAACGTTCAGTATGAAGAAAGTGGGTAAAATTTGAAAACATTTTCGCAAATTATCCTTAAAATAGATAACCTGCGAAATCACGTTCCACAGAGAAAAGCAAAAAAAAAAGGAAATTAAATGTATTATGAGATTTCAAAGCACACAAGAGTAGCCCAATTTCAGTGTTAGAAACTTTCTGTTACATTAAGGAATGCATTTCAAAATCTCTTATATTGATAAAACTGCTCAATATCAAGCTCTGAAAAAGAGAATGAAATAATAACATAATATCGAACTCTAACTTGTAGAAATTACCATTCGAAGTCGTGACCTCATTCTTAAAATGCCAAATGTTACCCTAATCTTCATCGTGGATCAACTAAGTGATCAATCCACAGTATTTAACATGAGTGTAAATGAGGAGTTATATAGTTTTAATAAAACGGAGGACGATCCACATTGAGTACAATATTTAAACTGCTGTTGCTCGAGGCTACGCATTTCTCTATACAGAGCTACTATAAATGATTAATTCATAATCGAAAAGCTATATATTTAAAAGTATTGCACGCACAACGATGAAGAATTTATGAAAATAACCACAAACTCATCCAGATTTGGAATTGTATTATACTCGGTTACTTTAAAATAGACGTATCAAGTTTAGAAATTCTACGTCGTCTCCATGGAAACCTTGCGAAAGAAAACAGCTCCACTCTTTTTTATGCACTGCTGTTGAGGCATTTCATTTATTTTATGCTTATCAAAATGGGCTTAAGCTTTTATTTATGTCCTCATGTCTCAGTTATTTCTCAACGTTTTCTAACAAATTTAGTCATACATTAACACAGTAAAAATTTCAAAGAAAATGTTGTGCTCAAAAAAAGTTGGTTTTTCAATTGAATAATAGTTCATGCAGAAAAGAAATTTTAAACGTTTGCATTTAACCATTGTTGCAAAAGCTAAGTGGGGAAAAAGTCCATACCGCCGTAACTATGACAACCATCAGGGAAAAAGTGCGGAGAGTGGGAAATTAATTTTACCTTGAGCCGCCTCTTCTCGTTATACAAGGTATAGTAAGAGAGCAGTGTTCGTAAAATGGAGACAAAGCAAGAAAAGTGTTTATTTTAATATACTTTCGATTGTATTACAATATGCGTGATATTCATCTGTTCTTGCCGTGCTTTGGAGGCAAATTAATAGCTTTGTTTATGTATCTTTACTACCATAAGCGTTATAAAAACTCACGGACAGCCCCCCTTACTTCAATTATGACGGACCAGTTGATTGCAATGACACTGCTATACCCTACCAGGATGTTCATGTTCATTTTTTAAAATGTAACTTAGCCCCTTCACCCTCCAAGCCCTTCGTTTATGGCTTGTACTGCTCATTTCAAAAGCTTTACTCGCAGTTATTTATTTTGTCTATGAGTTTCAAAGACAAATTTATTATATATTCGTAATAATATTGCTGTTTTTCCTCTGAAAAGTCAACGTTATCCGTAGATTTCATCAAATTTACTAAACGAACTTATTAATTTACATTTCAATGATTTATTTTTTCTAAGCAATTTCGAGGATTTAGGCTGCAGCCTAACTTGAAAAATTCTGAAAAATATTCAATCATTTTTTTCGAGACTTTAAATGAAATTAGACTTAAAGAAAATAAAATTTCCTACAAAATGAGATCAAAATATAGCTTCTAAGATGAATAGTTTTGGTTTTACAGAGGAAAAACTACGCTTTTTGGCTAAAAATCGCTGTTTTCGTAGCTTTACCCACTTTGAGGCACGTGTTAATATTATCCGATTAAGCTAAAACTTTTCAAATCTCATTTTGTAGTCTATTGGCACATTTTAGAGGGTGCCTCAAAAGATTAGTTGAAAAAAAAAATTTCCCCATGTGACTTGCAATTTCGAGGATTTGCGTTGCAGCCTGACTTGTGAAAATTCTGAAAAATATTTAATCATTTTTTTCGAAACTTTAAATAAGATTAGACTTAAAGAAAATAAAATTTCCTACAAAATGAGACCAAAATAAAGCTTCTAGGGTCAGTAGTTTTGGTTTTACAGCGTAAAAACTATAATTTTTGGCTAAAAATCGCTGTTTTTCTTATCTTGACAATCTTTGCGCACGTGTGAATATTATCCAATTAAGCTAAAACTTTGCAAATCTCATTTACTAGCCCATTGGCACATTTTAGGGGGGTGCCGCAAAAGATTAGTTGAAAAAAAAATTTCCCCATGTTACTTGTGACCACCCTAATGTTCACACACGCAAAAAAAAAAAAAATAAAAATAAAAAATAAATAAATAAATAAATAAATAAATAAAAAAATAAATAAAAAAGGACTGTGTTTCTTTTTTGGTCGCCATTTTAAAAATACTGCACTCGTAGTTAGCACCTGGTCAACACAATTCCAAATCTTGATGAGTTTTTGTTACTTTAATATATTCCTCATCGCTGTACGTACATACAATGCTTTTTGCTATGCAGCGTTTCCCAACAAGTAACTCTGAACACTATCAAATTTTAACATTTCGAAGCATGTTCTGATTCCTGAGAAGACAAGGCAGAAAGTATTTTATTATGTTAAGATAATCTCGTTGCATATTCCTTTAAGCCTCGTACAGAGTAAGCTATTGTATTTTAAAATGATTTTAAGCTTCAGTTTTTCCGTAAGTGAAAATAATTTGTCTCTTTTTTCTCCGTAAATTTTATATAATACTAAATTATTGACTAGCTATGTATTAACAAAAATTAGAAATATAAAAAATAATAATAAGTATATAAATATTTAAAACATAATAATGAACAACAAGTTTACGATCTGATAATAGAAAATTTATAATTTTTAATATTCACACATATTTTTGCACTTATAATATCCTGCAATAATATTAATGCTACGGCGAGAATGCGGTTACTGCTTCCAATGTGCCCCAGATGAACTTGTAAAAATAAAGAATTCTTAATTTAATATAAAAAAAATAAAGCACTGTCATAAGTTTACATGAATGGTCAAGAAATGGTTTGCAATATTTATGTTTAACTTATTAAGTTAACTTACTAAGTTGTTTAAAGTTTGCTTTCCTTTGAAGTAAACGGATGAAAATACACCAACTCCAGCTAAAACAAAGAACTTCCCATCACAGAAATAAAAAATGGTTGATCTGAAAGTTTGGCTAAGAGATAGAACTGGTACTGTCATTACTTAATAATTTTTCAAGATTTTTTTCTTGAAGTTATCATAAGAAAACATACCATGTTCATATGTGCCCCTTTTTCCCCTACATGAATTTAAGCAGGAATAATTCCAAGTTTTTTTCAGTTACCAGTATTCGATAAATGAGTTTTCCCGACAAACGTTCAATCTGTAATCTAGTTCGTTCCACACGCCATGCTCTGTTTTTTAAATATGGTTACGTAAAAGGAACTGTTTATCAACCCTCAAAAAACTTCTAGAACGTATTTGTGCAGCATTACGAACAATAATAGTTTGATACTATAAATAAACAGGAACGCATTGGGATACAGATCAGATCTTTACCATGTAACAGAAGGCTCTAAGATTGATCATTTTAGATTCAATATTTTTCACAATGTTCTCACACATTGCTCATACACGGCAATGAATTTTTCTGCAAAAAAACCCCTTTACATTTCTTTTTAAATTCATGTATCACTTATTGCAATATAAACAGTATTGTAGAAAACATTTTTTTAAAAAAACCTTGTCTATAATTTGTGCTCATCTTGTATTCTGTACCTCAGAACCATACTAACGTAAGTCCATTTACATAACTTTTCAGGAGAAGGGAAAAGCGATTGTCGGATGCATGCAAAGGATGGAATTTGTGCTCTTTTAATGCTGCTAAATTATTGGAAGGAATTTGTTTTATAGAATACCGTTTGGTTTTGTTACCGTGGGTCGATACAGAATACGATTCTACATACAATTCACTAATAAAGTGAAAATCGCCATTTTTGGACTTACGTCGTTCTGGTTCTAAGGTACAGTTATATCCTTTGAAAAAATATTAAATAGCCTCCCTAAACCTTGTGCATTCTGCAGACAAAAACAATTTTGATTTTTAATTAATAAAGAAATAAATATTTTTGCATACAGCATTTCCAACCGCAAACCAGCTGTCCTCTTGTCCGATAAATATAGACTTGGTCTCTCACTTTGATTGGATGAGGGACGAGAGGTCTTGGACACTCGAGAAAAAGCCTGGATCCAAATGCCATTCATTTAATGAGAGCGCGGGAACAGGCATCGTCTGCAGGCCCCGCGTAATACGGAAGCACTGGTCCATTTTTTTTCCCACGGCAACCCTTTGGCCGCGGGGGGAGGAGGAGGGAGGCGTCGACCTCCGCTCCCGATCGTGACTGGCGGATCGTGAGGGGGGAGGAGGGGGGAAGGGTCGCCCGTTTTTAATTAAGCGCAAAAATCAATTAATCCGCCGTCAGTGCGGAGCGAAGAGATTTGCTGCGAACGAATCTTCCCCGCTCTGGGAGATTATAAAGAGGTAGAAAATAGTTATTAATGAGTTAAGAAATAATGACCGACTTGCTTCGAACATAAATTAAAACCGGGGATATGCCAGCAAAAGCAAACGTCTGTGGGAGATATTAATTACGAGTGAAATTAAAGCCATCCATTAAAAGAAGATACTTCATTTGGGAAGTGGTCCGGTCACTTCGCTCGAAGATGGTTAGCTCATAGTGGTTGTGGTGGGATCCTCGAGGATCCAACTTAAATCATTACGATGCTGTTCTCTGATTGAATGATCTGAAGAGTCCTTGTAGATATGTTAGTAAAATGCTTCATTGTAGCAGCACCTTCTGATCTGAATTTTATTTTGAAAGGAATCCCCTCCCCACACAACTTGTTTTACGATACAAAATAACGTAACTATTTTAAATAGAAGTTTTTAAAGTGTTAAGGAAAAAACTCTTCTAGATAGCAAAACCAAAAAAAAAAAAAAAAAAACACTCATTATTTTTGCTTTCTCAGATGAAGTTTCTTTGAAACACATTTTGATTTAGTACTATGGAATTCTTATATATAGCATATAATTATTTTTTCATAATATCAGGTGCTAATAATTATTTATTTATGTAAGGAACAAAAAAAAAAAAAAAAAAAAAAAATATGTCCCATGTTTTTGCAACATCTATAATAATACTTCCATCACTAAATATAAAACAAACGTGCACTATGACAGGAATGAGCAAACGTGCGCTATGACGTGCACATGAAAGTTCGAATAAATCTGCATAAAATGGCATGCAGCAACGTGCATGCCAATTGCTCATCACCCCTTTTGCCATGTTGAAAGCAAAATTTAAAGCGAAAGCGCATGAGTAGATATTTATTTATACTCTGTTCGAGTATGAAAGAAGTTTTCAAACTTCAAAGAGAACTAGCTGTCGTGGCCGTCACGAAACTTTCTTCTATATCTATCTTATGAATTCCGGTTACAAAATAAAATACGTACTCGCCCGAATAATTGGAGACAGCTCCAATTTCCCAATTATCGTAATACCCCTGCAAATGCAGAATCAATGAGCGAAATTGGAAATCATTGCAAAAGCCTTGTTTAGATTAAAATTGCAAACATTTTATTTGTTAGCAAAAAGAAATTGGCAACAGTTAAAAATTTCAAATTATTGAAAGTTTTCAGCTGTTTTGATAATTAAATAGCGTGAAAGCGATTTTTTAATGAATTAATTTTTCGCATTGTTGACTAAGCGCAAAAATCACCCCATCCTCCCCCTGGGGCGATTGGCGCCAAACTTTAATCGATGCTTGCTTCCATATTGGGTTAGTGTTATTCCAAATTTCATTCAAATCGCAGCAATATTTCTCGAGATACAGTAGGTGCAATAACAAAATAAGCACTTTTGATAGCTCCACCCCCTTTGAGATATTGACACACAAATTGAATCAGAACTTGTCTTCAAAGAGGGTCTACCTATGGACCAATTTTCGTTTGATTCCGCCGGTTACTTCCTGAGATATAGCAATCACCTCCGCGCAGAACACGTTCGATTGCTCGACCCCCTTCAAGATATTGACACGCAAATTGAATCAGCATCTGTACTCAATAGGGTCTACCTATGGACCAATTTTCGTTTGATTCCGCCGGTTACTTCCTGAGATATAGCAATCACCCACGCGCAGAACACGTGCGATTGCTCCACACCCCTTGGAGGAATTCGCTAAAAAAAGTTAGGTGCACCAGTTTACATGGTGGTACATATGTGCAAAAATTTTTGTTCGATTTCATGCAGTAGTTTTTGCTCTACCGCGGCCACAAAAACTGGTCACACACATACAGACTCACACACAGACATTACATCTTCCAAAAATGGTCGAAATGGATTCAGCGCACTTCAAAACGTGCAAATCCGTCAAAATTCGATATTCGAAAATTTTCACGAATCCAATACTTTCTTCTTTATATTAGATATAGAAGAAAGTAAAAAGTCACGATTTCCCATCGAAAGTAGTTATTTATCCCCAAGTGGATGTTCTTAAAATAATGGAGTAGTTGTGAGAGTTTGAACGACGCATCTTATCGTCTGCGCAAACGGTAACACAAAAGCCCTCGAGAACCGTATTTTTAGTCAATAAAAAATACACGTCGTTAAATAATCAAGGACATTCGCTAGAAATCGAAATCACGCTCGATTTATTAATCTCGGTTGTTTTGCCAATTCCCCAGGCTTAATCTTATCACCCGTTTGCTTTCTGTCCAAACTTCAAGAGGTTTCTCCGGGAAGACAATTTCATTCCAGGGATCTCAATTGCCTGATTAACAACTGGGCTAATGAGGATACCACCTCAAGACGCAACATTTAGAAGGACGCTATAGTATTATTTGACCCTTGATTTTGTTATCGTCTGTTTTGAGTCTGTACTTTGTAGCAACAGCATATGTCAAAAAATGTCACTATTGCAAAAAACTGCAATCAAGTGTTTCAATTTTTTTCTGGTTCTTCTGTTTCTAATATTAGGAGATTCTTTGCAGTTCTAGAGTTTCAATATGCCACTTTTCGACATTTTAGACACACCCCCCTTGGAGCTAAGAGCTAAAGAGGTGAAACACTTCAGTTTTGCACGAACTAAGCAGATGTCTCATTGCATAGACATGTCATATCCTAACTGCACGGCAGATGTTGAAATTAACTTTCTAAATATACAGTGGTACTGTGCATAATAAGTTAAATGAACTATATTCTGAATACGTACACATGCATTGCACTTGATAACATCTTACATTAACACATTATCATCGTAGAAACGTGTTGGGTTTGTCTATAAATCGTTCTAAAGTATTTCATGCAGTGTTTTGATAAAAAACAAAGGAGAATGTTTTTTAAAAAAACAAAATAGAAGTTTAAAAATGTAGAAAGCATGAGAGAAAGTAACAAGTAATAAATTATGAAAAACCACTGTAAAATCAAAAAGATGATAATAACAATACTAATAACTTAATAAATTTATACTATGCACTACAAAATTGAGACTTATTACGCTTTGCCTCTTTGATTCACATCAAGCATTTTTCTCATGACTGACAAAGTAGAAGCAACAGTTCAAATTCATCATGAGAGGGTGTGTTATATCATAACGATTCTACAGCACAGTTACCTTAAAATCAATTGCGTTTAAAATCAAAATTAGTAGAACTGTACAAAGTAGAACTATACAATCTCCATGAAACAAAATCCTGCAGTAAGTACAGGACAGCAGTGGATCCCGGAAAACCTCGTCTTTTGAGAAGCTCAAACAATTTATTATATGGAGTCAAAAATGTTTATCAGCTATTGGTCCTTGCTAATTAATTACCGGAATTAATGCAATCGGATAAATCACATTAAAAAATAACAGAAAGATTTTTTTTTTTTTTTGGAAAAAAGGGGACTTTTTTCTTCTATGGATTCATTGACATGTCACGTATAATATACATCCATTGATATGAAACCATTCCCATTGAAATTATTACCCTAATTATAAAAAATTACTTTGTTGACACATTGCAGAAACAAACATATTGATAGAACTTGCAATCCTTCCCACATCTGCAGTGTCTAATTACGACTGAGCTCGTTGGAACAGAAATCAATTACAATCGAAACTGCTCTGAGCGTTTAGAAGGAATGGGCCGATCAGCTATTTTTTATGCGCCAACTTATATTCATGAATGGCAACAGTGGAAACAGGTGAGTGGCAACCCCCTCTCCCTTCCAGGTACTCATACGAGAGAGAAATGAGAAATTCATGACGATACACGAAAAACTGAGAGCTCTCATATTTCAAAGCGGCTTCGACATCCGGCTGCAAGGTGGAATAAACTAGACGTGGAGCCGAAACTTCGTTAAAAAATGGGGAGAGGGGGGGGGGGGTCTAGCTGATATTTTCGCAAGCAATTATTCAGTAATTTCACAGTAAAGCCGCTCTCTGAGCAGAGATTCGAACTCAGCGCTATTCAGCTACGTAAGCATTCATTCATTATAGCTATAGAAGTTCAGCCGAATCGCTGCAGGTGCTAGGGGGTATGTTTTGTAAGCTCATTTTAATCTAACCTGTATTCTACTACATAATCTAATCTAGGTTTTAACCTATTTTTCCAGAATATGAATTAATGACTATGCATTAATTATTGTGCCTTAAGGGAAAATATAAGGAATTCTAAGAGAATAAGGTGGACATAAGGAGCGTGAAATACTTTCACAAACCAGTTACGTTGTAATCATAAATACAATATAAACACAGACTGGAGAACAGGAAGGGGCATTAGTATTATGCAGTGTACTATTATTTTGAATCTTAAAATCTTTACAATCTACGATTCTGAAAAAACTCGATGCACAAAATTGGACTTCATGAATGGAAGAAAGCAGGATTTTATTAAATAAAATCCGTAAACTATTGAAGGGACATATTGTTACTCGATGAAACGTGTAGTTTCAAAGTGTTGTGAGAGATGATACAAGGGGTTTCACCTGTATCACTAAATTAAGTCCATCGAAAGTAGTTTTGTCCTTGTCTTGATAACGCAAGTATTTCTATGTTTAATTAATATAAGAAATAATAATTCGCAAATTTCAGTTCAATGCTTTATTATATTTACCAGGAAACCATGCAATAACGTAAAAAAAAGTCAAATAAGTAGCAATCGAAAGCTCATAGTAAGCCATTCTTTTTGAAGCTTAAATTATGTACCCTCATCTCCCCGTTATCAAAATATAAAGGCTTAAAGTCTACTGAAATTTTAAGAAGACTGTTCAAGAAATGGAAGACATCTTTCACAAACTTTGCGGATGGATGTCTTGTCAGATAAAGACGGCGGTATCGTTCATTTCTATTCAAGTGTTTGAATGTTGAGACTTTTAATAAAATTTAGGCAATCTTTAAGACTTCATATTTCGACCATTCGGAAAGGAGGGAAAATAACTTATAAGTCTAAAAACATGTTTCACTCTTTCGATTGCTGCCTTCTATTGATTATTTCTTTTTCTCTATTTGCACACAATTCGCATGGTTTCCTGATTAGAACAGACACAACACGTCTTTTCGACGAAAAAAGAAAATTCTCTTCGATGTTCAAATGAGAAGCAAAGTGTCTTCAGAAATTTAACCTGTGCGAAGACTAAGAAGAGCGAAATGATATCCTATCATCATTTCGCACACCTTTCCCCCCCCCCCCCATGAGCACGGGCGTTATCAAGAAGTTATCGATGTTTGTACCCATCAAATGGGGCAGTAGGGTTATCTGCCGTTATCAGGGATCTTCGGGGACGTGACGGCGCCTACCGGTTCGTATCCGATCGAGGAGGTGCGAAGAACACCAATCAAAGAACGCTCCAGTCAACAAAAGAAAATATGATAATGGTGTTTCGGAATCAAGACCAAAGTTGCATTCAATGTTTTGTAGCATAAAGAGTATTGGATCAAGGATTTTATCTTGGAGAAGTGGGAGGGGGGGGGGGCATACAGGGAACTGAGGACATAAAAAGCTTTCTAATTGCATGATGTCTCCATGTTTTATGGATATGTGTATAAAAAACCACTGGGGTTGCGTTTTAAATTTCTCAGTTTATCCAGAAAACTTACTAATTTTGACAGCTTGATTAAATGACAATAAAATATCTAGTTGCAGAATGTTATCGGTCACTTTAAAGCTGTTGCTTTATTAAAAAAAATAGTTCCATGAAAAAAAAAAACAAATTCAAGAACAAGTAAGGATATTTAAAACAAAAATGGAGGATTTTTATTTTATTTTTTTAAGGAAAGGAAAAAAAAAAAAAAAAAACTCAAAATCTCGTTCAATTAGGGAAATAGAGGTACCTTGGCGTATTCCCCTCACAAATGATCATGACGAAAAAAGTTGAATTGTTTTTCTCTCACTAAAGGTGCAATGAAGAGAGAATAGAAAAGTAAATTTGAGAGATTAAAACGCAAAAATTCTTACAAATCAAACGTTATATTATCAAAAACAGCTCAATCTATGAATTTTGAAAAGTTTTTTTTGTTTCAGAATTTGTTTATTTTTGGCGTATACTATCACGCTGCAATTTGGAAGGGATCCAGCTCTGCCAGGTTGAAAACTGCTGCCTGTTTCTTTGAAAAAAATTCCAACCCTTGATTTTATTTTTTATAACAAGAGTAAGAAAGAATTTTCGTAACACTACCGATTAGGGACTTCGTTAACACCTAGCTGTTTTCATGGAGGATTAAGCAACGAAGTAATATATAACCGTTTCAGAACCCCTTCTAAAGATTATTCGCGTATATCCCCAGATGGCTGTTTAAGCGATCGTCTCTTTAATTTGCTTTAAATATCTAATTTGTCCGCGATTCATGTAGCCTGGAATACTTAGCACAGAATTCCAGAAGGAATGTTTTTCCTGCCTTTACGCGACGGAATCTATTTGCTTCTCATTTTTTTCCCGCGTTCGGATTCCTTCCTCTCGGTAAAGAAGCCATCGTCTGCCAGGAGACATTCCCCTCCCCCTCCACGTTCTTTATTTTGGGCCCACGAGACGAAACACAAAGATGTTTTGCTGAAATGCGCATTTTTCGGAAAGGGCTCGTTTCTGCCCAACAACAGTTTTGTTACAGCAGTCGTCGACATTGATTTTTTTTTCTATGAAAAAGGATGTTTTGTGAAAGAGATCCGCAAAACACGGATCTCATCCACAAAACTTAAAATAAGTAAGATATCCTCATATCCCGATGTAAGGATATCTTATTTATCTTACTTAGTGTATGTATTGCATGGTGCATTAAACTACTGTTGGCATTATTCAGAAGAAGAAAAATCTAAAATGTTTGAGAGACTTGTTTATTTTAATTTTCTGCGAACATATCTTCTCCAGACATAGCATTACATGTTAAAAAATTAGAAGGCTTGTATACATGCGTCGAAATTTATCCTCAAAAAGGTAGACACGTTTCTTGGATCTTGTCTTTGATTTTAGCATTCTCATCCTTCAGTAAGAAATCAACATAAAGTCTTCTTGAGCTAAACCAGGTGAGAAATTCGCTCGAGTTTTAATAGACCCACTGAAGTTAAGCAGACGAAACTATGCATTTTACAAAAAAAAAAAAAAAAAAACCTTCAAACTTCTCTTATTCTCCCCTACATGTGTTTAAAATACCTATTTATAAGTTCAGGAACAGTATGAAGTCAACTGAAAGCAAATCGGAAGAATAGAGACAGTGGTTTTGCTATCAAATGAAAAAAAAAAAAAGAAGAAATGAAAAAAAAAAATAAGTTGACCTATTTTTAAACCAAAATATGATTCGATCGTTTCAATTTCATACGAATAACTATTTGATCTCAATAGAGCACTGAGGCAAGAAACCAAGGTACTTCGATAATTAACAGAATGTTTTATCTCGTCTCATCCCATCTCAGTTGGAACCCTCTCCTGAACAATGAGAGAACATCGGGTCTTTCGCGCCTTCCGTAGCGGGCACGTGCCGTTTCGAGCTCCGCAAGCCAACCGTTGCGACGGCTTCGAACGTAACAAAACTTACCGCCCCCACCTCTGTGTCCCCGTCCCCCTCGCTCCAAAACGCAGAAATGAAAAGGCACGAGCAACGTAAACGTAGTTTAATTTTAAAAATGACTCTTCAAAAAGTTTTTACATGCATATTAGCACAATTTATAGATGTGAATGAATAACTTTTCGACACTCTTGAATTAGTCATTATTAAAGTGTGAACTTGTAAATAAGATAGTTGGTAAGCAACTACACTTTTGATATGTTCATGTTCTTCTAATCAGAATACATTGATTAACCAGCTCAGTTTTATAAAGCTGAGTTTATCTTTACTTAATTTCATATCGTGTGAACTTTTCATTAATGGTTGTAGCATAAATTTAAAAATTTCTTCTTTAATTCCTTTCTTATATAATAAGTAGAATAAAATACTGGAAGCAATAATATTGTTAAATCTTGAGTAAAATTTGATAAAACTTTGAACATAAGGTATCAATTCGACTGATCAAGTTCACGTTCTTTATTATACGAAAAGATAAAAGTTCTATGTAAAATTCATACTGCCCGTAAATCATAGATATTGTTGATATTTGTGATTTTGCCACAGTTTCAAAAAATATGCCAATAAGCAACCGAATAACCCAGCAATAAATTAATGAATAACACAAAAATATAACGAAATCAGTCGTTTCAATTTAGAAATAACAATGCATTTTAAAAGTTAATAAAAAAGCTTTTTCTAGTACAGTGTAATTTTTTATTAGCCGTGAAAATATTTAGATTCTCTTTCAAATCTGGAACATTAATTGTTAAAAACAAAAAGATGATTAATAGATTTTACTTGTTTCAAAACATCGTTAAATTATTAAAATATTCCTTTCCGAAAATACTGAGATAATGGTTTAGGTTTGTTTATTACATATTTTGATAAGAATTCTGTACCACTCTATTAATTATTTTTTCAATGATAAAAATTACATTATCAGTATTGATGTACGTCGTACTGCAAATAAAATGCACAGTATAAATTAAAATGTTGTAACACAATCGGATTATTTTTGAACATTACGTAGCCAAGACAACGTTTCGTTTCTTGCACAACTAACATGTAAAAAAACAAATCTAAGTGGTAGATGGTCAGATTATTGGTTAATTGGGATCTGTTGCATAGAAAATGACTATCGATATCTTAAAAATTGCTGTGATAAATGTTGATAAATATTTTACAAGCTGTCAACTCGTCCTTATAAAAGAGGTGTTAAAAGTTGTTATTCTAAAACAAAAAGACGTTATAATGTATCAAGATGATTAGCAAATTCCTCGGTGGTTTTATGAAGTTTCTTGTATTATTCCATTATATAAACACTAGCGGTACCCGCATGGCTTTGCCCGTGGTATAAAATTAAAAGTTCATTTGTAAAATAATTGTAAAAACAGAAAAAATGCTCTATTTTAGTTGTAATTCAACTATAAATCCATCAAAGTATGATATAAAAATCTGGTATGGACCCCACGCTACTTAATTTTACGTGTAAATTTCTTGGTAGATGCCTTAAGTGCTAAAATAGTGCTTGGAGTGAGCAAGATAACAGTTCAAACATTTATATCCCTAGTTTGCCACGAAACAATGCAAAAAAAATGTTTTACAATGATTAATCTCCTAAATATCGCCGATTTTAACATCATTCAGTGGATTTTTCGCAAAATATCGTCAATAGCGCCAAATTGAGTCCAAATAAAAAAAAAAGAAAACATTTTTTTCGCCAACTTGGCGATTTGTCGCCAAATTGGCGGCAAATACTTGACGACCAAAAGCTTGGCGATATATTGCCAAGTGGTCGCGCCAATTCATATCACTTTTGTCTGCATTGAAATGAACACAGATTTACTCCATAAAAGGGGTAAAACACCCCTTGGAACATTCGAATGCAACCCCAAGGGGAGATAGACAAAAATAAGCTAAAAGAGAAAATAAGAACAATTTTGTTGCTCACAGAAACCAACAGAAATCTTACCAAAGTTTAAAAGAAGAAGAAAGTTTTTTTTCCTAGCTTTAAAAACAAAACAATACATTTTCCGAAACGAAACATTTTAAAAAGAACGATGCAATAACGCAATTGATACGATATTTGGTTAATCTGTGCTTTAGGTACCCTTTTCTCGCTAAATAGGCGATAGGCGCGCCAAGCGTGGTAACCTTGGCTATTTTGCGTAGTTTCTCTCGGAGCTTTCACTTCCGCGAGACACGCAAAAACGCGCCAAGCAAGATCCCAAAGCATTTTCACCGGGAAAAAGACAGAGTTGCCAGAGAATGAGGAATCTGCATGCATTTTTTTTATTTTTTTAAATGAAAGTTCAGATCATTTCATGACGATAGACACCAATTTCAGTTCAATCGGACGATTAGTTATTTTGTAATTAATTCTTAAAGCCGCCCGATAAGCCCCCGCCCCCTATTTTCCCCATCTCCGCTGATGCCCGGCTGATGACGTCACAATTCACTTTACTCCTTCTCACCCTGGGCGCTCGCTCGTAAGCTCCCAATAGAACCGGGGTCTCCAAACGTTTTGCCCACGGGCCACTTTTGAAAATTACCCAAGGCTCGCGGCCAGTCCACCCCCCTTCTCCCCTCCTAAATGGATATATCGCCCATCATACACATCGTAATTCAGAATCAGGTACATTTTTTGTATTAGAAATAGTTGAAATATATGTAATAACTGATGCACCATAGGGCGGCTCGTACAGGGGGACACGGGGGGGGGGATTTCCCCTCACTTACAAAAGGAAAAGGGCCCTTCCCCCTCACTTTTTCAGAGTAAAAAACTAATGATCGATTGAAATTCTTTTTTTGCTCAGTGGATTGATTTATTTTACGGAAGTAAAAACTGCAAATTCTAAAAAATGGACTTCTTTTCAGGCTATTTCATAAGGGTGGAAGTTAGAATCGGAAGGCGTACGTCAAAGGTGGCCATCCGTCTTAACTTTTAAGGCCACTTTTTAAATTGGTCATTTAATCATTAGTGTTAAAATCTATGTAACAAAATTCTTTAAAAAAAGACTTCAGGGGTGCTGCCTCCTCCCACGCAAACGTTTCTTTTGACCCCCACTTTTTTGGTGCACCAGCCCGCTATGAACTGCACTTTCAAATAAGCGTTGAGGCATTCCTACAATTTAAAAACAAGCTTCAAGTTTTATATTACTCTTCAGTTTCCATTCATAGAATGTAGAATTTTTCTTAGACCATCATAACTAACATTCATTAAACACTGAGGTGAAAAACTAAAATAATCAGAGTTACTTAAAAAATTATTCCAAATTGGTTTATTTCCGAAGCTACCTATAACATTACTACTCTATACTACTACTACTATAACATTAAAAATTTCCTACTTAATCATCATTAATTATTATTTATGAAAAAAATTACATTTATTACCTGTTAGAAACATTTTGTATAACCTTATTAAATATTTTATGGACTTAGAAAATTTCCCTAATGTCTTTTTCTTACTATGATATATCAATATTTTTTACTTTTATTTTTATTAAATGAACACACTTAATTTCTAAAGAAACAAATCACAAAAAATTACAATGAAATTTTTCAAGGTTAGATTAAGACAGAATACAGAAGCTAAACTACTTGATGTCAATTCATGATTTAACGATTGATATTGCCTTTATCGTAATATGTGATATTAGCAACTCTCAAAATATAAATACACAATAAATTCTTACAGTAGATTAAATTATACCTACCAATAGACTTAGCTCATGTATGCATCTAAAATCTGGCCCAAAGCTGCGGGCCAGATTTTAGATACTCGCGGGCCATAGTTTGGAGACCCTTACAAAATAAGATCGGTAGCATTCTCAAGATGGCTCCAAGTACGAACTGCCATTATTTTGTTGAATCTTGTTGCAAATCTTCAACATTTAACACACCAAATTCAATTTTTTTTTAATGCACAAAAGGAGAAGACAAGAATGGTGCAAGAGCGATAAAAAAATAAATAAAAATAAAAGTAAACTGAAAACTGTTTGTGTTCTTCACTGTTCTATTGTGAAAAATATTTTACAGTACTTTATTTAACAGTATATTAATCATACAAGACCGGTTTTCATTTTATCCATTTACCGGTATGCATATTTACACCTTTTTTCATTAAAAAGTGTTTTCTTTGGATGAATCTTTCATTACGTTGAACTAAAAATTATTAAAATGGGAGATACTCTAGATCACTCCTTTAAAATTAAAAAAATAATAATTAAATTAAAAAAAAAAACTCCGAACTGAACTGATTTTATTTTCCCGAAGGATAATCGTGAACAGGTTATTGTTATCATTGCTTGTTTGTTAATGTTTTATTTTCATGTATTGATTTATTCCATTTTGTTCTGCTTCAACTTTTGCATTAAAAGCATTTATTGCTATCTGAATTCAACACTCTTTCTGTAATTTCGTGTAGTTATCCCAATATCCCCCACGCCCATGATATCTTTAGGCGCTCGAGAAGCTCTCGGTGTTCATTTTATTAAGTAAACAATTTTACTTCGAAGTCATTTACTTGTGAATAAAGTGATGTACAATAGAATGTCCGATCTTGACGTCGGAATTTCTGGCATCGAAATGGTACATTCAGGAGGATATACATCTCTCTTTCCCCCTGAATATTCTCCCAAAGATTATAATAAGAGCCCCTTCGTTTTTAATAAACAGCAGTAAGCAACAAGGTCTCCCCTGTCGTTTTCGCCTATCCCCCTCATTTCTACCGCAACCAGTTTCGCCGTAGCGCAACTCAAAGTGAACCTTGACGTCGAAGCAAGCTCCTCCCCTTTTTGTGTCACGTGAACTTAGTTTCGTTTTTAGCCGATTTTAAGCTGTAATTTTGCAAAATCCTGAGCAGATTTTTAAAAACCGAGTTGATATTTGGGGGTTTGAAGTAATAGACTATTGAAATTAATCAACAGTTCGCGATTACCCGACCCATGCAGATTCCTCATTGAAACAAAAAAATACTACGCCTCCTCTAAAAAAAAATATTACAAAATACTACTGTTTCCAAACGTTGCCAAAATCAATGTTGCTGAAATGCGAAATCTATGAAAATGAAAAAAAAAAAAAAATCCGCCAAATCTTTTAATTAAGTCATTAGTATATTGGAAACAGGGTTGCCGGAAAAATACTACGCTCCTTATTTGGGCCGAAAAAATATTACCGTAGTATCAAAAATACTACGTCTGGCAACGCTGGAAAAAGAACGAAACAAAAATAGGTATGAACACGTAACCATGGTAACAACATGAAAAGTTGATTTCCGTTGATAAAATAATTCATTTCATCTCTCTTTTCAAACAAATTTTATTCTCGAGATGAACCATTTTAGAATCGTTTGGCTTGCTTTACTGAAGGTAAGCCTTGAATTCCGGGATTCTAAAAACAGTTGTTACAGCTCTCCTGATGATCGTAGAAACTTCGAAAAAACTTCATTTTGTGCAGAAAATTTCAAGCTTTCGAATGACATAAGACTTGAAAATGTGTATGAAATATTTCTTCCCTATTTTATCGAATTTCCGCTAAGAATTCGAATAGAAAAAGAACGAAATGGAATTTTCGAAAAATCGCTTCGAGGTGCAAAACTACATGCTACAAACTAATTTTGTGCCAAGTGGCATGAAAATCGACCGAACAGTTTTGGCGCTACGCGCGTAACAGACAGACAGACAGACAGACCCACTTTCAGCTTTATTATTAGTAGAGAAGATAGAGAGTAGAGATAGAGATCGTCAAAAGGACTCATTAAAAAATAAAAAATATGAAACATTGATGTAGAAAAATAACACTGCTTATAAGAATAGAATAACCCAAATGGAAAAAGTGCATGGAACAGATATGTGACTTAACAAGAGTCTAAAATCAGAAGGAAAAATTAATACCAGGTTCAGCGACTCCTTTTTTTTTCTCAGATTAATATTATCGTTTGCTATTCAATCGTTCTTTGACATAATAATTTAATCTATTCCCTTTCATCAGTTTTCTTTTGTTTCTGGAAAATTACAAATCTGATGGGACTCCACATTGCTTACTTGAACACCTTTTAAAATATTTGCATTTATATCAGTAATTAAAAATCGATTTCCGTTGAAATTTTGAAATAAGAATTTTATTTTGCTATAGAACTTTAACTGCCTACTTACAAAAGTAAGAAAATAGCATATTTGGAGTAAATGTCTATTCAATAAACAGATTTTCCAACTGACAAGAAATATTCAATTGAACTACAAGAGATGAATCAACTGAAACTTTCAGAAAAACATCTTGGCAAGACAAATGACTAAACGACTCGACTTTACCACTGGTTTTCCACCAAAATAAAGAAAAAATAAATAAACAACAACAATTTAAAAAAAAGGGGGGGGGGGGTTAAGAATTCCTTTAGAGCACCCGATTATAATCATAAAAAGTATCCACCCAAATAAGCTGTTAAATGCGTGTATGATTAAAAGGAAAAACTTGGGGTGCTAGCAAAAGTTAATAGTTGCATCAATATTTAACTGATAATTTTATAGCACTACAAAGAATATTAAAATTATTTTTTCTTCAGTGATTTTTTTACTAAATTACTGTATCTTCGTAATATTATTATTGTTATTTAACTACTTTTAGTAGTTTGAAAGTATTACTTTATCAAGTCCTGTCATATTTCAATAACGTATAAATAATGTTAAAATTCAATAAAACTGGAGGAACATCGACTTTTATTTCCGGTTTCTTGAAAGTACTAATTAAATGTTTGTGGATCAGACTTTATAACACAAAACTTCTCTTAATTCAAAAAACTGCATTTGTAGTTCCGTAGGAGCCTCGGGTATATCTACTAAATGTGATTCAAATATCAGTTTCCCAGCAGGTGTGTGCTCGTTAGAACCTAAATCTCTCAGCAATGTTCTTGTATTAAAGATTCCAGAGTGCCTAAATATTTATAGAATGTTTTATTTTATCAGCCAGACTTTTTTTTAAGTCAACGACACGATAGTTCAATACGGATGATGTTTTATTTTGCACCTAATTTGGACTACTTTTTGCATATAATAATGGAAAAATCGACCCATATATTTTAACAACATGTATAATATTAGTTAATACAAGAGCTAGCTTTTATTAAAGCCCCACAGGAAACTTGTAGAGTCTGTAGCTTCCTTACCTCTGACAGGGTATATTACAATGCACTGTCAACAAATTTTAAAATAGTTTCTGAACATTGACTCAAAATGGTTGAATAATGCGATGAAGCGTATACTGTACAATATAGCCAAGCTTCTTCTTTTTCTTTCTTTTTTTAATATAAAGAGTAGAAAATATTAGCCTTGCGGGTGCACGAATGCAGCACTGGACCATCTAGGGTATTTTTGTTAAAGTAAAACGCATTAAAAAAACTGAAGTGGCGCAAAGGTAACAAGGGCCCTTGTGCCACTCAATCAGGCTCAAAATTACCCTGACTGACTGTACAGAAAAAATGATTAATGCTAGTTTATCAATTATTTAAATTCAGTACACTTCTATCGAATATTCATTGTGAAAAGAAAACGTATTGAAAATTTGATGCACCTCTCCAAATATCATTGGCTGACTCATTCAAATATCATTACCTCAAAGGAAGACATTCCTAAAAAATGGAGAGCGGTAGGAAAAGTAGCTGGTCCTCTGTTTTATTTGCTGGGGAAGAAGAGGGAAAGGGAACCCATCATTTGCAGACAGCTGCGGGATCCTTAATTGATTGAAGGTTAACCAGGGGCTGAGAAATGATCTTAGCAGCAGATGGAGGGCCTGGTTCGGAGAGGGTCTATCCAGCTACCTTCAACGACAAAACGCGGATGCGAAAACTTAATTGTTTCTTTCTTTTTTCATTTTTTATCTATCGTATGGGGAGGGGGGGGGGCAAGTACCTAGTTATTTCAAATCCAGAGTATCCTTGAAAATGAGCAGTGGCACATGTAATCATCGAGGGGGGAGTTAACATTTAGTGGAGGAGTCCTTTTTCTGTTTCCGCAACGAAGTAGAGGTTAATCTACGGAGTGCCTCCAAAAAAAGTGTTCTTTTCGTTAAATTGAAATGTGTGAAAAAAAACATAATTGCGGAAGTTACTTTGTATACGTATAAAATACTTGTTGAAAATAAACTAAAAGTACACCTGGACCATACCAAGAAGGATTTGCATCCCAGAGGAACAAGTCTTATAGTTACCTATGCATAACATTTGTAAAAGTCTACCCTCTATGCAATAAAACACGAAATCGATAAGTATTGATAGTTTCATAAGTTAAGCAGAGGTTTTGAAGGGAAGATTTGTATCATCCCCCCCATGACGAAATTTGAAAACCCTTTACAGAAATCTCAGCGAATTATCCTGTTATATGTTTAAATGAAACAACCGAATTTCAGACTCTTATAATCGTTTTTCTAACTTATCTAAAAGCACTATACCTTTATTCTAGAACTGAACACAAAGAATCTTCATCAAGCAGCTCTAAATAGGAAACATTAAACGAACTGGTAAAGATGGATTTCATGGAAGTATGTCGGGTGAGAATACAACTGTTCTAACCTTTAACTTCACATATCAGAGGAAATGTTCTGGTAGAAAGAGTATAAATTTCTTTTGAAATAGCGAGAAAAGGTCCGAGAAGATCCGTCATTGCTTCGTTGTCTCGTGGACTGTGCTCGTATTACGATGGCACGATAATTCATCTGCGATTATTGGTTATTGCTGGTTTAATTTCCTCTATCTAAGTTACGCATGACATTGCTGGCCGAAAAAGTGACAAATAGCATTTTAACTCCATTTAAAAGCAGCAGCTAATCTGAATATCGTGTGACAATCGAAGAAAAAACATTTTTCAGGGCGACGCTTGAGAAGTTTCCCTGTGCTACCCTTACAGGAGGTTTTCAGACCCTGCCAATCACTCTCGCGCTGACGAGAGTTCAAACTCTTAGTTAACTAAGCTTTAAACTGTAAATGATTATTTTAGTTCCAATATTTAATACAATTAAAATAACCTAATGTGGTAATCCATAAAACTGTCCGAACAGATATCTAAAATCAATCTAAAACAATCCAACAATTTTCATAGTTATATCTCATTAGAGATATGCTCTGATATGCGCCTCGCCATCATTCTACAGGTTTCATGAAAGTACAAATCTCATCCGAAGACCATTAAGAGAGGCCAGGTGAAAACATTTTCTTCACTTGGCGAACCGCCAGACAGTTTGTGACATTTTGCCAGTGTCGTCTGAGTGGAGAAATGCCGCCTCTCTCCAGTTATGCCTCGCACAGAAAGCATTTCTTCTTAAGGGCTTAAAAATGCTCATCTTTAATACTAATGTCTAACACAGAACATTCGAACAAGCAGATGATATTCTTTATGTCTTCACTGTAAAAAATGAATGTTGCTTTTACAGTATAATACTGTCAGCCGACGTTTAAATTTAAAATTGTAAAATGAGCAAGATAAACTGTAAAACTAGAAGTTTCAGCAGTTTCTTACTGTAATATTAGCAATTTTACAATTTATTGCCGTAAAATTCAACTGTATTATACTGTAAAAAGAACAGTATAATACTGACAGCAGAGGCTCCAGTTTGAAACTGTAAACTGCACTGTAATAAACTGTAAAATTAGTAATGCTGCAGTTTGTTACTGTAAAATTAGCAATTTTACAGTTTAGTACCGTAAAAGCAGCAATTTTGCTGTTTATTACTGTAAAACTAGCAATTTTTGCAGTTTATTACTATACAATGAACTGTATTAAAATGTAAAAACAACATTCATTTTTTACAGTGCAGTAGTAAACTGTAAAATTGCTAGTTAAACTGGAACCTCTGCTGCCAGTATTATACTGTTGTTTTTACAGTATAATACAGCTAAATTTTACGGCAATAAACTGTAAAATTTTCTAACTTTACAGTAAGAGACTATAAAACTGCTAGTTTTAGTTTATTACTTTGCACTTTACAGTTTTAAATTGGAATCTCGGCTGTCGGTATTATACTGTAAAAACAGCTGTTCATTTTTTGCAGTACATATTTTCTGAAAACATTCCGTTCAAAGCAAGAATAATTTCTATAACGCTTTATGGAAAGTATCGATGACAGAAACAAGGCTTATTGAGCAGGCCCGTCATTTAGGGGGAGCAGGGGGGTCATTTGCCCCCCTGACTTTGAGAAATCAATGTATTTATATATAAGTGGGCGTCGTTTTTGTTGTTTTCTATTGAAATTGTATTGTGTTTTTACTTTTTGCCCCCCCCCCCCCGGAAAAACTTGAAATGACGTCAGTGTCATTGAGACATTTCTTATAGTCATTTTGAATATATTTGAAAAGTATTGCTTACAGCCATCTCTATCTCTATCTCTACTAATAATAAAGCTGAAGGTGGTTCTGTCTGTCCTTCTTTCTTTCTTTCTTTCTTTCTGTCTGTCTGTCTGTTACGCGCGTAGCGCCAAAACCGTTCGGTCGATTTTCATGCCACTTGGCACAAAATTAGTTTGTAGCATGTAGTTTTGCACCTCGAAGCGATTTTTCGAACATTCCATTACGTTCTTTTTCTATTCGAATTCTTAGAGGAAATTCGATAAAATAGGGAAGAAATATTCCATACACATTTTCAAGTCTAATGTCATTCGAAAGCTTGAAATTTTCTGCACAAAATGACGTTTTTTCGAAGTTTCTACGATCATCAGGAGAGCTGTAACAATTGTTTTTAGAATCCCGAAATTCAAGGCTTACCTTCAGTAAAGCAAGCCAAATGATTCTAAAATGGCTTTGCTCGCGAATAAAATTTGTTTGAAAATAGAGATGAAATGAATTATTTTATCAACGGAAATCAACTTTTCATGTTGTTACCATGGTTACGTTTTTATTTCGTTCTTTTTCCCTTAATAATTTTAAAAATGTATTTGTTTTTGTAACAATCCGAACTCCAAGCCTTATTAAAATTAGTCAAATGAAATATTAAAAACCGTGATAAGATGGCACCTGTCAATCAAATGAGAAATCGAGTCCTTTCCTTAAAATACAGGATACCATTCTAAATTTATCGTCTGCAAAACATATTTTACTTCATTATTAATTTATTTCAATATAAATTGCAGCAAATGGCTTGAGTGAACGAATTTAGCTTTTAATTTATCGTTTGCTGGTTGATCTTTGTCGATGTTTATTGTTTTTATTATCATTGTGAAGAATAATGCACGAAATTTCTATGACTAATACTTAAAATTTTTAGGATCAGTTGAGTTTAAAAGAAAAAATTGCTCCAAATATACTTTTGCAATGTGATTATTTATTGTTGGACTGTAATTTGCAGCAATAATTGCATTTAATAAATAATGAAAGACAATATTAAAAATTATTTTTTTGGCGACTTTTTTACAATTTGGCATTCAATTCTATTTCAGTATATTTACTTCTATCTTATTGCGATATTGCAACGTTCTTTCTAAAGTATGTCATTTCGGAAAATGTATTATTTTGTTTTTGAAGTTAGGAAAGAAAACTTTCTTCTTCTTTTAAACTTTGGTAAGATTTCTGTTGGTTTCTGTGAGCAACAAAATTTTTCTTATTTTTTCTTTTGGCTTATTTTTGTGCACCTATCTTTGGGGTTGCATTCGAATGTCCCCAAGGGGGTGATTTACCCCTTTTATGGGTAATCAGGGCTTTCAATGCAGACCAAAGTGATATGAATTGGCGCGACCACTTGGCGATATCTCGCCAAGCTTTTGGTCACCAAGTGTTTGACGCCAATTTGGCGACATATCGCCAAGTTGGCAATAAATTTAGCGAAAAAAAATTTTTTTGGGTTCAATTTGGCGCTATTGGCGATATTTTGCGAAAAATCTACTGAATGATGTTAAAATCGGCGATATTTAGGAGATTAATCATTGTAAAACATTTTTTTGCATTGTTTCGTGGCAAACTAGGGATGCAAATGTTTGAATTGTTATCTTACTCACTTCAAGCACTATTTTAGCACTTAAGGCATCTACTAAGAAATTTACACGTAAAAGGAAGTAGTGTAGGGTCCATACCAAATTTTTATATCATACTTTGAAGGAATTATAGTTGAATTATAACTAAAATAGAGTATTTTTTTCTGCTATATCATTTTTTTACAAATGAACTTTTAATTTTATACCACGGGCAAAGCCGTGCGGGTACCGCTAGTTATTAATAAACCAAACGTAGTTGTTCCAAATGAAATCATTTCTTTGCATTGAAAAGGGTGTTCCGTGTAATCCTGAAATACGTATGGGTCATTTTCAAAATTTGCTTACATTTGCTGTCCGAAGGTTAAAAAGACGATTTTGAAGCATAACTTATATTTTAAATTTAATGCGAATAATTATTTTCTGCAAGAAATACCCTCAAAAAAATTCTACCACTCAACAAATTATTGAAATTTATTTATTTATTTTTATATAAGTCTTTAAAAATGAGAATCAAGGCAAAAACACTTGTCCATTTCCAATTTTCGCAAGTTCAACTATTTTTTTCCTGTACATAATGGTAAAAAAAAGTAAATGCGACATATCATTTTCATATATTGACTATTAGTATATGGTATTCATGATAAATATTGACAATAGTAATTTTATTTCAATAAGAAATGTATGAATATATTTTGTCCGGAAGTTCTTGTCAAGTCCGTTACCCTAAGATTATTTTAGCTAAAAAAGGTATTTATTGCTGTCAAAAGATGGTAACACGTATTCAGTTAACTTAACAAACTAGTAACGTAACTATTTCGTACCATTTAATTTTTTTCAGTCGAGAAGTTTTACTGTGGCGTTTCGCACAAAATTTCTTGAAGGTGCGTATTTTTATTCTGTGTCAAGTCCGTTACCAAAGATTTTAGTATTAATTTTTACTTTTCTAAACTTTTTTCCCCTAAATATTGTTCCTTATACAACTCTAAGAAAGTGCATATTGTAGTTCAATTTTTAAATTCGACAACCTAGCCATAATTTGACATTTTGGTTGAAATGTCAAGTCCGTTACTGGTCAAATCCGTTACCAAATGTCAAATTCGTTACCATAGAGTTTTTGATCAATATTTCAATCATCACAAACATCGTTTTAAGCTTCAGGGCGCAAATAATTTCAAGTGAAGTTGGTTCTAGGCTCTATGATATAGTTTAAAAGTGAGATTTCATATTGATTTTGTATGGTAATGGACGACAATTTTCCTTGCAACTTACAGTTTTACAACAGCATTTGAATATTTAATTATTCATCAAAGTGTACAACCAGTTACTTTTTTTTTCACACCTACGATATGTGACTAAATATCTGTTAGTGTTTCTAAAAGAAAATAGCAAGTTAAAAAAATTACTTAAAAATTTTGAAATGTAAGCATATGGTGAAAATGACCCGTATATGGAATTTGACTACTTTCTGTGCATTTGCAACGTTGTATGAATGTTTTAAAATCAAGTAGAAAGTTAGAAATGTGTTTCTTTAATCCCTTAAGAATTATGGGACATATGTGTCCTTTAAATTTCGAAGTTCATTAATAAATTGTTGAGTACACAAATAATTTAAATTTATTTTTTCTTTGCTAATGAGAGATCAGAATCTTAGTATTAGTAAAAAATAGTATTGCTTAAAAAATTCCTGTCATTATTATTATTATATTTTGGAACTATCGCAAATTTAACCTAATGTGTATCCTAACGCGAAGCTTACATTTAACAAAAGGTTGAAACGCAACGCAGTTGCCCTAATACTATTTATCTAAGTTACTATTACCTTCTTTCTTTCTTTTTTTTTCAAAAATAGAGTCACCCCAGTTACAAAATAACCGCCTCATATATCGATAAAGTTTTCTAAAATTTATGTAGTAAAATTTTAATACTCTTGATAAATAATAAACATACACATAATAAACGTACACACACAAATGTTTTATAGAGTTATTCAATCAACATTCAAAATATTTAAAAACAGAATTTAGCTCCAAATACCCTGAATCATTGACATTATAATAAATTTAAATGTTGAATTTACGTAAGCTATCACAACAAATATTTCAATAGCCGTTGTTAAAATGAATTTTATTCGAACCGTCAGAATTGCATTATTTGAAATTGTTAACAATATGGAATTTAAAGCTTTATTTAAATTATTTTTTTACGATTTCCGTAAAGGTATTTCTAAAGTTTATATTAAATAAACAGCAAAATATCATAAAACCAAAGTTTGATCATTATAAAATATAGTGTAAATAAAATTTATCGTGCACGTTTAAAATCATAAATAAATAAAGGAAACGTAGTAAAGGGATTAATTAATTGCTAATCAGGCAACGATGATAAATTTAAGAGCGAAGGTGCTACACATGTTCAATTAATTCTGTATTCGCAGATAATAAACTTCCCTTGTGCACACATACACGCTGTCCTCGATTTATAGTTCTTTTCCCTATTGTGTTGCAATTGCCGTGGCATTAAAGACTGAAACGTGCGATGAATCTCTGTTAAATAGTATTCTAAAATAGGTCTCGTTAAACTGAAAAAAAGTGATAAAATCTGTATTGTCTTAATATTCATTACTAAAACTAACAAGTAATAATAGAATTACAGAAAACTTCGTGCTTTTTTTTTTGAAGATTCTACGAGGCGGATCACGCAATCCGTGAATGTATGAGTCATTTTGCATGAAAGCTGTAATTATTAAAACTCGCAAACTTAACATATACGTATTTAAAAAGGGAGAGGCCACAGAACTCTTTTTTGCATTCATTACTTACGGGTGAGATCGAAGTTGCATTTTACGAGGACAAAAAGGGGTCGTTTGACTTTGGTCCCAACTTTAAAAAGTACTGCTAAGGAGCAGATGTATTGCCAAAATTCAACATGTATTTCATAAATTAAACGAACAAAAATAGTTTACACATTTTTTTGACATGTTATTGAGACATCAGAATCTTTATCAAACCAAAAAAAAAGTTATTGTTTAAGAAACATTGATGAATTAGACTGGGGACCAACAAACTCCACATATTGTGAAAAATCAGTTTTTTTTTTTTTTTTTTTTAATTCTTAGCATGGTTATTATTTCAAATTGCATCACTAGAAAAAAATATCCTCAAAGAAAAAAGGAACTTCATATGTCGCCGAAAACTAAAGAAATTCGTTGCATTAAAATCCACCAACCACACTATGTTACAAACCTAACATGTTTTTATGTAATGATGAAAACGCACCTATCATGGAGTTCCCTGATTTAGAACCTAAATCATGTTTTTTTTTTTTTGAAAAACACCGTAAACGTCCATGATTGAAGAAGTTTTAAGGCTCTCTGCAAAAACAGTTTTGGACTAAAATTATGTATAATTATTTATTTGAGAAATTCCCACCGACGACAAAAATATGATTCCCCTAACCGCCCTAACTAGAAATGTAATTGAGGGACATCGCGTGTTATTTAAAAAGCGTATAAATATATAAAATTTGACTAAATAATTTGTACTGACTTTTTTTTGCTCAACAACCCTCTCCCCCTTCAGCCCTATTAAACACTATCTACCTTATACAAAAAGTTAAGCTCCCAAATATTTTCCCCCAATTATAGCACTGGCCCCTACCAGTCTGCACTGCAAAAGTAAACTGCTGTTTTTACAGTATAATACTGGCAGCCGAGGTTTCAGTTAAAAAATGTAAAAGCACAGTAATAAACAGTAAACCTAACTATTTTTTAGTTTATTTCTGTAAAACTAGCAATTTTAGTTTATTACTGAAAAATTAGCAATTTTAGTTCATTACCATAAAATTAGCTGTATTATACAGAAAAAACAATAGTATGATACTGCAGCAGAGGTTTTAGTAACACTCCGCCGCTAGAGGGCGCCAGTGTTGCAGGGGAGATTTTTGCTGCTCTGAGCTAAGTGATATTTTTAATGTAAACTGTTTGTTTTTATTGTATCAGTTTTGGTATTTTTATTGTATTTCAGCATATAATTTAGTATTTCTGTGCATTGAGACTTATTTTTGCTTTACTTGCATTCTTAAAGTGTTTTTCAATTTTTTGAGCTAAGCCTAAAATGTGGTGATTCCTTTGTTGTTAGGCCTGTGTTCTTTGTTGGGAGTAGCAAGTTCATTTTTATTTACTACTGACTTAGTTATCTGCATTCTTTGTATCTTTATCTCAAATGATTTCTTATTTTAATTATTAGAAGTTACTCTTAAAATTTTGCAATTTTGTCTTTTTGTATTGCTTTTGTATAAGTGGATCATTTGAGTTATTATGGGTGTTATATGCATTTTGAAAGAGGTTAAGAATGGGAAGGGGAGCAGGTGGATTTCTTGCGACATTTGTCAGATGTTCTGCCTGTATGAGGGAAAAGAGGAGTCCATTTCTGAGGATGATTTCACTTGTGTGCTGAGCTCCTGGACTTAAAAAATAGGATGACCATTTTGCAGGCCCAAATAGCCTCAGGTTGTGGGACAGAGGAGGTAAACAATTCAGATGGAAAGGGGGAAGTTATTAAAAAGGATGTGGGCATTAGCTGTGAGTTAGTTAGTGGGATCATTCCAGAGGAGAAGGGGGAAGTTAGCAGTAAGGAGACAGACTGGGAGACGAAGGGTGTAATATTGGGGGATTCTATGGTGCGTGAGGTGGGAAATTCAATCGGGAGGGTAAAACGTAAGGTGGCTAGGTGTTGTTTACCAGGGGCTCGGGTGAAGGATGTAAATAAGGTTGCAGAGAAGAGGGGGACATTTGATAAGGAGGATATGGTCACTTTATGGGTGGGAACGAACGATGTAGGCCGTAGTAATAATGAGGAATTTAGGAACGAGTGGAATTCCCTGTTGGATAAAGCAACCAACAGTTCGACCAGTGTCCAAGTGGTTGGGTTGCTGCCCAGGTACGGAGTCAATAGGAGCTGGTTAAACCAGCGGGCTAGGTGCATGAACCTGATACTCAAAGAAATTTGCCATATGCGCAGTATCAGATTCATCGATGTGTGGAGTTATTGTAAGCGAGATTGGATTGCTAGGGATGGCCTGCATCTGAGTTCTACAGGGGTTAAAATGGTTAGTGGTTTGGTTTTGGAGTATTCTGAGTCAAAAAACTAAGTTTGAAAGGGGGGCAGGGTTCACGGAGAAGGTTGCAAAAATATGCAAACTATTTGGGTTTAATTAGGAATGGTAATAAGGAGGAAAATAAGAGTAGTCATTTCAACAATTTTGATTCAAGAAATCGTAAGGGGTTGAATAAAAACAAGTTGAGCATGCTTAAGGTTTTTTATACCAATGCTCGCAGTATTAGGAACAAGATGGAAGAATTAAAAAGCATAATCACAAATGAGAATTTGGATGTAATTGGAGTTACCGAGACATGGGCTACCAAAAATGATGATGATTTATTGTGTATTCCTGGGTATAATTTGTTTAGACAAGATAGAGTAGGTAAAAGAGGTGGTGGGGTTTTATTTTATGTTAGAGATACTTTAACTTGCAATGAATTGGCAATAAATGACAAACCTAATGATATTGACATGGTTTGGCTAGAATTGATGAGCGGTAAGGGTAAAAAATTACGTTTGGGTAACATTTATAGGCCACCTAATCTAAGCCAGGGTCAAGATGAACAGATGTATCGTATTATTAGAGACATGTCGAGTAAGGGACCGGTAATTATAATGGGGGATTTCAATTTTCCGGGCATTGATTGGAATAATTCTTACCCCAATAATAGTAGAGAAGAGGAATTTCTAAAAGTAATTGGTGACTGTTTTTTAGATCAAGTTGTTTCTGAGGGAACACGGCAGGATACTGTTTTGGACCTTGTTTTCTGCAATGTTGAAGGCTCTGTACAGGCATTATGTGTAGGGGAGCATATTGGGGATAGTGACCACAACAGCATTAGGTTTGGGATTAAGTTTGATATGCACAAAGACAAAAATTTTAGGTTTGTACCTAATTTCAGAAATACTGATTTTGTCGCACTCAGGCAGAGTTTGAAAGCGGTTTTTTCATCAGGTTTGGACAATAGCGATGTAAATTTGCAGTGGACAGAGTTTAAGGAAAAACTAGCAAAAACAGTTGGAGATTTTGTTCCTTTTAGGAGAAAAGGGGTAAACACAAAAATTTGGCCCATGTGGTTCACTAGGGAAACTAAGGATGCTCTAAATAGTAAGCAAGCTGCTTTTCGTCGATTAAAAGAAACTGGTCACAGCGCAGACAGGCTACAGTATTGTGAGGCTAGGCGTAGTTTTAAGTATTTGGTACGGTTTCAGAAAAGAGAATTGGAACAAAAGCTGGCAGATAATATTGACAGGAATCCAAAGGAGTTTTTTGTATACGCAAATTCTGGGAAAGTTCGAAATAGTCAAATTGGGCCACTAGTAGATGAGCATGGAAATTTAATTCAGAATGATGGTGATATAGCAAATGTTCTAAATGACTTTTTTTCCAGTGTTTTTAACGATAACTGTATCTCAACAGTTGACACAAGCAAGACACAAGCTACTACACAGCTTGAGGACTTTGTATTTTCCAGGGAGGATGTTTTACTTTATTTGAAAAAAATTAAAACCACAAAAGCTCCGGGACCAGATAATATTTATCCAAAAATTCTAGTAGAATGTGCAGAGGAATTAGTTGACGCTATAGTTAATATATTCAATGCTTCGTATAACTCAGGGATAGTGCCAGAGGACTGGAAACTAGCTAACATTACACCACTCTTCAAGAAAGGGTCTAGAGGTAATGCAGGAAATTATAGGCCTGTGAGTCTGACTTCAGTGGTATGTAAAATTTTTGAAACATTGATCAAAATTAAGATTATGAATTTCTTAGAAAATAATGGGCTGTTGAGTAGTTTGCAGTATGGTTTCAGAAAAGGTAAATCGTGTGCTACTAATTTATTACATTTCTACGACATGGTTACCTTGGCTTTAGATAGCAAAAAATGCGTAGATGTTGTTTACATAGATTTTCAAAAAGCTTTCGATAAGGTACCGCATGTAGCACTACTCAGCAAATTAGCTGGTATAGGGGTAGGAGGTAAAATTCTAGTTTGGGTTAGGAATTGGCTGACAGGAAGGAAACAAAGAGTAGTTGTTAGGGGTAACTATTCTAAATGGAGTGAAGTTTTAAGTGGGGTTCCCCAAGGATCAGTTTTAGGTCCCCTTTTGTTTATTATTTTTATGAATGACATTCATGAAAATGTTTCTGGAAACATGAATTGTTTTGCCGATGATGTCAAACTTATGGGGGTTGTAGAAAATGATCATATATCTAAATAATCGAAAAAAATCATATATCGAAAAAAATCATATTACTAAATGGGCAGACAAGTGGGGTATGGCAGTTAATGTTGGGAAATGTCAAGTGCTGCATTTCGGTCATGGAAATAAGCATACAAGCTATTATTTACAGGGTTCAGTCATTAGTAGGGCAGATAATGTTATGGATCTAGGTGTCTTAATAAATCAGGATTTCAAGTCCAGTCAACAGTGCAGCATAGCTAGTAACAAAGCCAATAGGATGCTTGGGTTTATTAATAGATCTATTTCAAACAAATCTAAGAAGGTTCTTCTGCCTCTATATAGAAGTTTGGTAAGACCTCATTTGGAGTATGCTGTTCAGTTTTGGTCTCCTTATCTGAAGAAAGACATTAATTTATTGGAAAGGGTACAAAGAAGGGCTACAAGGTTAGTAAATGGATTTTCTAATTTAGACTATGATTCCAGACTTAGAATGCTTAATATGTATAGTCTTGAGCAACGGAGAACCAGAGGGGACATGATTCAGTTATTTAAATTTATTAAAATGAATGATGTTGCAGGGTTGGATTTTTGCAAGGAAAGCAGGACAAGGGGTCATTGTTTTAAGCTGTTTAAACCTCAGGCGAACCTGGAAATTCGAAAAAATTACTATTTTAGCAGGGTAGTGGGAACTTGGAACAGCTTACCGGAAGAGGCGGTAAAGAGCAATGGAGTAGATGGCTTTAAGAGGGCCATTGATCTTCATTGGGGTCTTTAATTTGACTAGGACCAGCCAAGTTGGGCCCTGAGCCTGCTGCTGGTCGCCACATTTGTATTTGTATTTGTATTTGTATAAATTGCAAAATGCACAGTAATAAACTTTAAAACTAGCAATTCTACAGTTTAGTACTGTAAAATTAGCTGTATTACACTGCGTAAAAGCAACATTTATTTTTTAAAGTGTAGCTGTGACAGTTAAGAAAATTCAGATGCATTAGATCAGCATTTATAGGAAACATTTAAAGGAGGAGAAGTCATTTTTCTTTTCTTTTTTTTCTCCATCGCGGGAACGAAAGCGATTTATCCGCAAAGCCTTGGCAAAACTTCTCCGTCGGCTCGAGCAAAGTGACCTACTTTCGACGAGGTGAGTTTTATTTGTTGATATTTTTTTTCTTCCGCGGCCTCTCCTCCGAACAGTGACCCTCGACCACGCCTCAACCCTTTGCCGAGGAAAGGGCTCGAGAACTCCGCGAAACGGAAGGACGATGGCATCTCGAGGAATAATAAACAGAAAGCCGGGGAAAGAGAAAAAGGCACTCCGCGAAATTATCCGCGAAGATTTTTAAAAACACATATACAATGATCCATTAACATTGCGTTGTCTTGCGGTTCTCAGCGGACACTATCTTCAAGTGATGGTCAGAGCGATCACACGAAAATATATGTGAATACATAATGGGAACGTAGCTAAATGATTTTTCAAGAGGGTTCTTTTTCTATGGGGCTGCTTAGTGGTTTCCCACCATTTAATCAAGAGTTTTACCTCCATTCATCATTGTTTTGAATCACTTTTTTCCCTAAAACATTTTTTAGAATTAAAAACTAAAATTTCAGCTTCCAAAATTGCAGTATGTTGTGTTTCTGAAAATTTAAAAATAAAATAATGCAAGCATTTTTCACTCATTAAAAAAAAGAAAAAAAGAATGTCAAACACTCTCATGACTGAAATGAGAAAAAAAGAAAAATGAGTCAAAATGGCTGAAAATATAAAACATAAATAAAATCTAAAAAGCGGTAAAAAGAAAAAAAAAGCACTAAATGTTTTTTTTCTCCTTAAAATGCCAGTTATTGAAACTATATAGTCCTAAATAAGAAGTTAAGTGTCATGAAAAATCAAATTTCTTATGAGACAGGTCAATGAACTGTTTACGGTGTGGTCATTCAATAATGAGGAAAGTAAAACCTTTCATGTAAGTCCGAAGAATAAGGGTGAGAAGTATTTAAATCATCAAAACTACACTGTAAAATATGAATGTTGCTTTTACAGTGTAATACAACCAATTTTACAGTAATTTTACAACAATAAACTGTAAAACTGCTAATTTTACAGCAGTAAACTGTAACATTGCTAGTCTTCAGTAATAAACCGTAAATTGCCAGTTTTACAATTTATTACTGTGCATTTTAGTTTTAAACTAAAACCTTTGCTGCCAGTATTACACTGTTGTTTTTACAGTATAAAACAGCTAATTTTATGGTAATAAATTGTAGAATTGCTAATTTTACAGTAAAAAACTAAAACTGCTAGTTTTACAGTAATGAACTCTAAAATAGTTAGTTTTATAGTAATAAACTCTAAAATAGTTAGTTTTGCAGTTTATTACTACGCTTTTACAGTTTTAAACTGAAACCTCTGCTTTCAGTATCGTACTGTAAGAACAACTATCTTCTTTTTGCAGTGTAAAAATATGGCAACAAATATTTCAAATTATAGGACGAATTGCAAAAGAACAAAGCAACCGATTAATCCGCCATAAGGCAAAATTGGGCAGATTAATCGGCTGAACATATATTTTTTTAATGTTATTCTTCAAAGTATATCTTCACTAAGAAACTATGATGAATGATTTTATTGACAGTAATAATAACCCTCACAGTTGATATAAAGTTTTTAATAAATTAGTTCTCCTACTTTGAATAAATATACACATAGACAATGATGCAACATTTTTCCTGTGGCTTTAGTTTTCTCCTTAGCACAGTGCTTTTAGATAACCTCTAATTTTGAAAGAATAAAATTCTTGAATTATATAAATTGCTACTGATAAAAATTTTTAATAACAGAGCACCCCTAAATTGTAGTGCTTGCTCACCACAGACCCCACCCCAACTTTTTTTTTTAATTTTTATGTCCAACAAATATAACTGACAATGTGTTAATGTAATATTATTGACAATAATACGAAAATTAGTTCAAAGAAATTTTATAAAATATTGAAGTTATTTTGTGAAAATTAGGAAAATGGAAAAAATATCTTCTCTCAGAAAAAAATTACTTACTCTATTTCAACTCGGAATAGTATAAGAGGGTGAAAACAGTGATTGTGAAATTGGTAGTATTATAAACAATCATCATTTTCATTAATCGGCGCAGCCGATTAATCTGCCAATTTGCTTATCGGTGCATCCCTATAGGAACCAAGCTGATTTCTTGCGTAGGAGTCCAAAATTTATAGATCCGGGCCTGGGCGAGAAGTGTGTCATTCTCACTTCGATCGCTTTTACTAAGGACCGCCGTACAAGTTCACTTGGCCGAAGATAGAGTGAAAATGATGAGGATGAACAAGAATCCTCGGGGTGGGAGAGAGAGAGAGAGAGAGAGCAGAGCGACGGGATCGGGATAGAAAGAAGAAACATGACACGTTCGTGTTGCCCCTAATGAACTGGTGAGTAATGATTTGCTCTTGTTGCAGTGTTGATCGAGACGCGTGCTCGCGACAACGAAGAGGGGAGAGCGGGGGGTGGGATTCCGTTTCACGACACGACAAATGACTTTTTAAATGGGCCGAGCGGTCTTCATATCTTTTAGGAGTCAATATTAGATTCATAGAATGCCGTTTGATATATTACTTTGCACAAATACGTAGATCTATGTTTTTGTAAACATATACATCATAGTGTTTGTTTCTTCTTTCTTTTGATGATTTTTTGATTCTATTGTAAACACATCGACGTCGGAAAAATATTAAATTCAAATGTTACAAATACATCAACTCAAATACATTGATTGTAAAATTATCAGTTTTAACAAAAACAGCAATGTTTCAAAAACATCAACAACAATGTCGCATCCCTATCCCCTATCAAATTATCTTTTGAGCGCTGTCACTTGCTTCAATCGTCCAATAAAGCTTGAAGTTTGAATAAATATCTTCAGTCAAATGTTGCAAAAACGTCTTATTTGAAAAGTTAAAATTTCGAGGTTCAGAGTTCATCGGTTTAAGTATCCCAAGCAACACAGAACTACATTTCACAAAGAAAGACCGAAAAGTCATTTCGCTTGTACTCAATAACTTCATTCACCATTGTTATCTTTTGAGGAAGCGCGATGTTTTATTAAAATATAAATGCTTCAGATTTTGGAAGATGCTTTTCTTCCGCAGGGTTTATCTAATGTTATTTCTAAAACAAGACAGCACTCTTTTTTGTAATAAGGTACATGGTTTAGATCAAAACTTAAAATTGTTTGTAGTTCTTTCACAGAATTTGACAGGAGACATATACCGATTGTATTTCCTATATCTTTCGAGAAATTTTTTTTTCCTCTCAATAGAGCTTTTAAAATCTTATACCGTCGCTCGGAGTATTAAAATCTTATCCCGTCGCTAGGCGTAGATGTTTCATTTATTGTTTCCTTTTTATTATTTTAACTAAAAAGGTTATGAATGCATTTTCAAAATCAATGCCTGAAAAGTCTTTTTGTTTTCATTCATTTACTTTCCCTATCCACTCAAAATCAACAAGCGTTTTTCCGAAGCGAAAGGTTTTTTCTGGAGGAATTCACACTTTTACAATCATTTCTAGTGCCATAGGCTAATTTAATAAACATGCTTGGGGAGGGAGGGGGGAGCTTCTAAGCAAATGAGGACATTGGTCGCCTTTAAAAAAAATTAGAATTTTTTAATGACAACCTTTTATAGTTTTTTTTCTTTTTGAATATCCAAAATGGTCTTATTTATGACATCTGAAGAAAAATAAAAGTTCAAAGTAATTCTTCAAAACCAAACATGAGTTTCCATGAGAATTTGCAAAATTTTCATCCTTTATGGTTTGTCGAAAAACTATCGACTTTGAAGATCGTCCTGGGCAATATCTCCTTGGAGTTCCCTTCCTTCGGAGTTAGAGGAGCGTCGGCGCTTGTGTGTGCGAGGCCGATCTGAAGATTTCAAAAAGCAATGCATAGTTTCGAGAAAAGAAGGAAAAAAGACAATGCGAGCCTCCGGTATCATTTTCGAAATGGGCTGTTTTTTTCCTCCGCAAATCCATAAACGCGACGACCTTGCTTACGATCTGGCTCCTGGAAAGCGCGCCATAAATTCGGCGACAACCCAAGCAGAACACACACACAACGATGACTGTTCCCCCTCCCCCAGTCTTGACAATCTCCTTCCCTCCTCCTCCTCCTCCTCCCCAAAAGCGACTTCTTCAAATCTCCATCCCGAGACTCGAGACTTCGCTGAATATATTTAGACCTATAAGACCCGTGACTGGCTCTGGGAAATACCAAACTCTGGACCTTTTAAGAGGAAACTCAGAGAGCAATGTTAATCAATTTGTTACTGACCAAAGTCATATCTCCATCCTCACACTCGAGACTTCTCTATCTCTTCTCTTCTCTATTTCTATTCTATTCTACTAATAATAAAGCTGAAGGTGGGTCTGTCTTTCTTTCCTTCTTTGTGTCTGTCTGTTACGCGCAGCGCCAAAACCGTTCGGTCGATTTTCATAAAATTTGGCACAAAATTAGCTCGTAGCATGGGGTTATGTACTACGAAGCGTTTTTTTTTTTGAAAATTTGATTTCGTTCTTTTTCTATTCTAATTCTTAGCAAGATTCAATAAAATAGGGAAGAAAAATTTCATACACATCTTCAAGTCTTAGGTCATTCGAAAACTTGAAATTTTCTGCTAAAAATGATGTCAGTTTGAAGTTTCTACGAGCATTAGAAGAGCTGTAATAAATGTTTTTAGAATCCCGGAAATTCAAGGCTTACCTTCAACAAAGCAAGATAAATGATTCTAAATTGGTTACGCTCGAGACTAAAATTTGTTTGAAAATAAAGATGAAATGAAATATTTTATCAACGGAAATCAACTTTTCATGTTGTTACCATGGTAACGTTTTTATTTGTTTTTTTAGCAATCCAAACTCCAAGCCTTATTAAAATTAGTCAAATTAAATATAATAAAACCGTGATAAGATGGCACCTGTCAATCAAATGAGAAATCGAGTCCTTTCCTTAAAATAGGCACAGAAGGAAGAAACTGATGCGTACCATTTTTGTGAGTTTAGAGACATTTTGGCGACCTGATAAGTTGTATAGAAGATGGAATAATTCTTTAATCAAAACTTAAAGAATTATTCCTATGAGGTCAATGAGGTTCTAAATGTATCGTCTGCAAAACATATTTTACTTCATTATTAATTTATCTCAATATAAATTGTAGTAAATGGTTTGTGTGAACGAATTTAGCTTCCGTCGTTTGCTGGTTGATGTTTGTCGATGTTTATTGTCTTAATATCATTGTGAAGAATAATGCACGAAATTTGGCGACATATCGCCAAGTTGGCGACAAATTTGGTGAAAAAATATTTTTTTGATTTGGGTTCAATTTGGCACTATTGGCGACATTTTGCGAAAAATCCTCTGAATGATGTTAAAATCGTCGATATTTAGTAGATTAATCATTGTAAAATATTTTTTTTTTGCATTGTTTCGTGGCAAAATAGAGTATTTTTTCTGCTATATCAATTTTTTACAAATGAACTTTTAATTTTATACCACGGGCAAAGCCGTGTGGGTGCCACTAGTCGCTGAATATTTTTAGACATAAATGAACAGGGGTAGGCTCTTGGAAAGACCAAATTCTGGATCTTTCAAAAAGAATTAATCAAGCAGATTTCAATCAATTTGTTTGTTGACCAGAGTCATATTTTTCCTCTGGAAGAAGACGGTACTTCAGAATTGATCAGGAGCAATGATTCAGGGCATCATTTTCAGTAATATAAGCAGTGATCAAATTAAGTTGAAAATCAAACTTCTTACCGAATCCTTTTTAATGTGACTTGATTGAAATGCTTGATTCCTGGTGCTATAGGTATAGGATTATTTGCATTATAAAACCAATCTTTTACTGAAAGGAAGGTATAATTCATTACTTACGAATTTTTCTTCTTTTTTAAACATTTTTACATAGCTTTCTCTTTAAGCGTAATTTTTATGCTTCAAAAACAAGCCTTTTGATTAACTTGGTTCAATACCAAACACTTTGCTGTTGATGACTAAAAAATTATAGAATTAATTTTCTAATCAATAAATAGCTCTACCAGATAATATAAAACAAAAGTACTCACTCTGTCACTCACATTGGAACATATTACTCAGCCACGTAAGAACAGAATTACTGAGCCGCATAGAAATAGAAATTCTCAACCTAATAGAAGCAGAAATACTCAATAGATTACTCAACTCTCAATAGATTACTCAAATGCTCATCTCACATTTATATCAAAAGCAAAAGTACTCAACCACATTGGTACTATAGCAACAACAGAAATATTCAACAGCACTTGTAGTGTAATACGAACAAAAGTACTTAACCACACAGAAATAGAAGTATTCTGTCGCATAGAAATAAAAGTACTTAGCCACGTAGAAACAGAAGTACTTAGCCACATAAGAGCAGAAGTACTCAACTACATTAGTACTGTAGCAAAAATAGAAGTGCTCAAATGACTAGTACTTTAGTAAAAACAGAAGTATTCAGCCACATGACAACAGAAGTACTCAACAACGCAGCAACAGGAGTATTCTGCCGCATAGAAATAAAAGTACTCATTTACGTAAGAACAGAAGTACTTAGCCACAGAGAAACAGAATTACTTTACCACACAGAAGCAGACGTACTAAGTCACGTAGAAACTGAAGTATATAGCCGTACAAAAACAGATTTTCATTACAATTAAATCTCTCAAACCTGCCAACCTAATCGATGGAGATGTAAGCAAAGAGTTCAATGTCAAGCAGTACTTAAAATGGAAGCAAAATTGTAAATATTTAATGTTTAAAATAAGGAATAGAATCTCATTCAAATGATTTAATTTAGATTACTTAAATGTAATTCGTATTTAAAGCATCATAATTAATTTTGTGCTATACTATGCTATGCTACGCTTTGCTTTAGTCATACGACAGATTCCACTTTTATGCTAAAAGTGAAATTCTTGCTGAGTTGTAATCAAAAAACCACCTTTTCGAATATGCTCCTCCACAACACATGACGATGCTTACTGCACCATGTATCAGCATATGTGTCATTGATACTTCTGCAAATGACACATATACTGATATCTGACGTCACCACTTCCATCTCTGTATCCCATCAAAACTCATACAGCGCCCTCTACAAATCCAGGAGGTTAATATGCCGGACCCTGTATAACCGGAATAAAGGACGTTGCTAAAAAAACGGTGACGTATAAAGTCAAGCGAAAATTAAAATATGGTTTACACTTTATCTGTGAATATCCACTTAAATAAAATATAGCTTATTTCTGACAAAAGAGAAACAGGCTATTAAATACATAATCACATTCAGTAACATTTTTAAAGCTGTTTTTCTAAAATATTGCCATCAAGTTTTAGTAAAGGTAATGCACATTCCAATTTTCAAAGATCGAAACAAAATCGAAGGGTCCTAATTTATTTATGAAAAATTCACATTGTTGCAACACACACTGTAAGCTGAAGTTAAAGTTTCGAAACATGAGCTCAAATCCTGATGACTCTATCCTGACAACTTTCCTTCCACGCCATTTAATGACTTTCGATACTATTATGACCAGAGTTTGTTCTGAGCTCCCAAACACGAGTGATTACTACGGATTTCTCGGTTGAATGACAACTCACAACAACGAGCAAAGAGCATTTGTAAGTAACGGTTGTATTACATGCATCGGCAAGCATCGGAAAATAACTACGGTGGAACTTTGCGGAGACATTTTATGGTTGAAAGTCTCTTTCCAGCAGTTATTCAATTTTTTTTACTCATGCAAACATACATTTAAATGGAATTACTTTCGTTTTAAAAAAGATCATAAAATCTTTCCCTTCTCTCTCACTGAAACAAAGTGGCATAAAAAAAAGTGCCGAGGGGTATTCGGAACGGCATAAAGCTGAATTTTGAGTCTCAAAAATTTTTGAAACTTGAGTGTTAATGAAAAACACCCATTCAGAAAAGGATAAGTTACCAAAGGGCACAAATGTTTCTAATTAATTTCACAAGCAATAAAAAGAAGTAATATTTAAAACATTAACTTTCAAAAATCATTAATGAAAGAGAAATATTACAGCAATCGTTTACAGTTTATTCACAAAGTATTTGAACACGATGGAGATAGACAATATTGTCAAAATTTTAGGGGGAGAGTTTGTCGAAAATCCAACGACTGTTCCTTCGTATCTGTCCCTGATAAAAATATTAAATATTTATTTTTGAAAGCTAACAATAGTTTAACACTCATGACCGCAAGCGCGGATACAAGGGGGGGGGGCGATGGGGGCGATCGCCCCCCCCCTAGCCAAAAAAAACGAAAAGAAAAGAAAAGAGAAAAAGAAAAAAGGGAAAAAGGAAAAAAGAAAGAAAGAAACAGGCACTTACCAAAAATGTAAAAAAAAAAGTAATTTTCTACCTTTCTAGGAATGAGGGATTTATTATATTTCTTTTCCGTTCCTGTGAAACTGAAATTTGGCACCATTTTCAAGACAGCGTAGATAAATTAAAAGTCTCTACAGGCCGAAATGCAAATGATAAAAGGAGAAGGGGTTATCCTTCGCCTTAGAATGCATACATTTCGAGTTGCCGATTTCTTGACGCCCGTCATCATATGGAGGGACGCCGTCTATATGATGTAACGAAAATAAGCATGATTTCAAGTGGTCTTAGTCTCCTTTTGGAGTCAGTAGAACTGAGCAATGTTCCTAGTTCGGTTATTACACTTTCTTGTTTATGCGATTTTATGGAGAGGTGGCTTAAAACAAGGAAAATGTAGCAAATCAAATATATCATTTGGACCTGAGCCACTTTTATCAACTGAATCACCGTTAATATCCATTGAATCGCCTTCAAACACAGAAAAGACTAAAGGTAAGTCCCGTTTAGTGTAATGCATGCAGGGGCTTCCCAATCTTGAACTATTCAAAGAGGAAAATTTCTGAATTTGCTGATTGAAATTCCTAGTTACCTGCATACTAGGACAAAATTTTCTAATGAAATACTTTACTACTGTGTAGAAATTTGTTTACTCATCAGCCAAAATTTGCCAAAAAAGGATGTCGCAATGACTTCCAATTCCGGGCACCCCCGGATGTATGCTAATACAATTGCAATACTACTAATATAAACTACAGTAACTATGCTGAAAACCGATGTAAGCAAGTGATGATGTGTTTATCTTTTCTCTTCCCTCGTTCTTTATCTCTGCAGATTAATGTCAAGGATTTGTCGGTCCATATTTTTTTTAATATTTAAATTAATCTTAATTTGCAAAAGGCATAACATTTAAAAGGTTTTGTTTGATTGCTTTATTCTCATATTTCTGCAGTCTCAATACCTATATAAGGCCTGGTAATGCAGAATTTTGTATCTATTTTTTAAAAAAATTCCCGGGGGAGAACCCCCCCGACCCCCTAAAATTAGTGATATTCTACCCTCCTTCATTTAAAAGAGTTAAATGCATCTCCTACAAAGGTCATTCTTCTAAAAATCTTTTTAAAAAACACAGAAAGCAATAGCATTGAAAGAAAAAAAAAAACATAGGTTGGAGGAATCAGCAAAAAGAAAAAGACCCATCAACACGCACACATACGTATGTTTGTGTTTTTATGCTTCTTTTTCTTGGGGGGGGGGGGGGTATATGTACTATTTTTGAGGAGGTTATATATATATATATATAAAATATATATATATGTATATATATATATATATATATATATATATATATATATATATATATATATATATATGTATATATATATATATATATATATATATATATATATATATATATATATATATATATATATATATATATATATATATATATATATATATATATATATATATATATATATATATAGGTAAAAAAATCAATCGCCCCCCCCTTGAAAAGTTTCTGGATCCGCCCTTGTCATGACGTCAACATCAATAACTAAGCTAGTCATGCCTTTTTTTAACAGCGAGACTTAATTTTACATAACTCCATATTTCTTAATATAATTGACAACAAACGAATCGGTGAAAGGATCATTGATGCACTTTGTTGGCAAGATAGTAATTTCAGTTTTTTCTTTTGTACTTGCAAAATAAGTTGCTAAAACTTAACACAGCCGCCTGTATAATCCAATTATTCTGAAATTGCTGCTTTTAAGTTTCGCATAAATGCCGATCATAAGCTGTTGAAATCTCTTCTACCTTTTATTGTACTGTTCTACGCAATGTAATGAACACAGCAGAAATCTGTGATTATATATAAAAATAAGGCGTTTTAAAACATTTTGAAGTTTTTCTATACTCAAAGTTGTACTCCTTTTGTTGAAATATCTATATCTTTCTCAGGCATTTCAAAGTTACCCTAAGCGGCCGGATTACTTAGAGCCAGATTAATAATACATTTTACGATAGTTTCAATAATTGTAAGTTCTTCATTTTAGATAACTACATAATACTTTAGAAGTGTTTATACTGTTTAAAGTCAATGGATGCAATAACATAATTAAAATATGAGTAAAGCAATTTAAAATAACAAACTTGGGAGTTAAAGTTTATCCCAAATGACTGCACTGATGATAAGAAGATGTAAATATTGACGAAACACGGGATCTCTCAAAAATAGTTATTCTCCCACTCCACGCATGGCGTTCCATTTTGATCGAAGAGATGCTACTTCTTCAAAATGTATAGCTTACATTTTCGCCAGAGATTGATCACGCTTTGAATGCACAATGAGCGTCATTCACAGAAACTGGAGCCGCACAAAGACCCCTTCTCTCGAAGAGAGTTGCAAGGCAACAGCCTACTACTGCTGGGTATAAGAAACTATTAGATGTTTATTCGGTCTGAAAGATCGAGGTAAGACGATTCAGGGTGAAGTTGAAAATTTTTATTAGTACCTTGAAAATGGACTGCTAATGTAGCTTCCGAATCAATGGCGTCAAAAACTAATGTCTTGAAATACGAAGCGAAATTAAAACAACAGTATTAAGGACGGAAAATGAATTAAATTTAGAGTAGTCACATGGTGAGTGTTATTAAAAAATATCTAGAAACATTTAAACACAGGCCATTTACAGGAATTAACAAATTATGAAAAATATCTCAACGATTCAGTAACTTTTAAAAAATCGCAAATAATATGGTCCTGATAAGTTGACCTATTATCTTGACAATGGTTTTCCTTACGGCGGAATTTAGAGAAAAGGGGACAAATCTCGTTTAGCACTTGCTTAACTTTACGAAATTTTGGCCTCACAACATCAGCATTAATTTTCAGGGTTGCAAAAATGTTACGTTAGTCAAGCTGCTATTTTGGTTGAAAAATATCTACTGTCAGTAATTTTGTTTTAAATTCTTGGCAAAAATGATACATAGATATCATGTACATTATAAATCCACCAGCATAACTAAAAAATATTTTTTATTCTTTAACTTACAAGTAAAAACAGTTACAAAATCAGCTCTGAATGTTACGTTAGTCACTATGGAATGAACCTCTCCATAAATGATGTAACACTAATTTTAGCATTTCTATCCCCCTCCCCCGCTGATCACAAAGTACTACACCACATTTCATCTTGCCCCTTTCACTCCATGTCACAGCACGCTATTTTTCAACACATATTTTTGTAAAAAATTGTGATGTCACACTTCCCCTTCCTGTCACAAACAAACAATTTTACGAGCCCCCTCACTCCTCAAAACATGATATAATTTATTGACAGCCTTTAGTTGGGGGAGGGCTTGATGACGTCCGGACTGAAAAAAGTTACGTACAAATATTAACTATAGCGTTTTTTAATTAAATTTTCTTTCTTGATGTAAGACTTTTAAATACTTCCTGTTTCAAAGTAATGAATTACCACTTAAAATTTTCTTTTTCACTTCATATGCATTTGAAGAAAATAATGGGTTTCTGCATCTGTCCGGCCAATGTTTCGGAAGTCGCCTTTCCCGGGTCGCCCCAAGTTCCGGAGCACCAAAAGGTGTGTAGTAAGGGGGCTACGGGAAAAGAAACTGCATTTTGTGATAAAAGCATGAAACTTGGTAGGTTTGTAGACAATATATAAAAAAACATTTTTAGAAGGGGAGCCAATCGAAAATCCCCCCCAAACCCCTCTTAGCGGCCGTTTTTGGTCCAAAACTAGAAATAGCGCTTTTTTGTAATTATTATTATTATTTTCTTCTTAAATCATTGGCTATGTCAATACATAGGCGTTTATTGTATTTTTTATCGTTTAAAGCTCCACTTAGAGACTAATTTTAAAAAGAACAACCCAAAAATGCTTTTTTTTGGCAAATCGATATTTTTTAAGAATAAATTCGTGGAAGTGAATTTCCTCCCCCCATAAATGCATTAATGGTTTAAGAATGTAAATATACATTAAATAAATGTTTAAAAAAAGTAGGGTACCGGTTATCCGGATCCTAATTGACCGAACCGTCCAATTATCCGGTCATGATACCTCTCATTTTTATGACTAAGCACACATCATCGAAAAGTTCCCCAAGGGTACAAAAGCACAAGAACTTGAGGGAAAAGTTAATGTCAAGATAGCATGATTCTACCAAAATACAATTTAAAGTTTCAATTTCAGAAATTTTAAAGTTTTAGTTTTAAATTTATTTTTCCTCTAATTTTTATTATTGTTGCCGTTGCTGATTTTTTTTCTTCAAATATGGTCGTTCATTAGGTGACGAATATTTTCCAGTGTGTTTATCATTGGTAACATGTGTCATTGTTCATATGTTCCCGTAAATGCTATTTATATGGATCGAGATTAGGAAAGATGCTCATATTTTTATAAGTTACGGTTTCTCATAGTCTTGTGGTTTTACATGTTCAAAAGTATTGTTTTAAATGCATTTATTTTAATTTTGTTTAAGTGTTAAAGTTTAAATGGTAAACTTTAATGGTTAAAAATTTAAATGGCATGGTTAAAGCTTTAATGGTTTAAAAGTTTAAATGGCAACCAGGGGTTATGTTTGGTAAAAACAACCCCAGGAAATGTTGTTTTTACCAAAATTATTACAACAGATATTTACTGGATAAGATTTATTTTCTGTTCGAAATTAACTCCAAAAAAATCTATTGTGCCCTGCAGCAACTTTAAATGTATCAGTCTTGTACTGAGGTTATGAAACAATGGGCAAAATTCTGTCAAAACAGGCAAAAATTAGGCAATTATCAGACTTCGCAAATGTAGGTAGATTTAAATTTGAAGAATTATTTGTATCGGAAAAATTTAATGAAAAGAGGGATAAGTGGCATAAATCTTGTATCTTGAGGTATAACAGTACAAAAGTCAGAAGAGCTGAAGAAAGAAAAAGAAAGACTTCAAAGAAAACTTTGAAGAGTGCCACGTAAGTAAACATTTTGAAGAGGCTTCAGTTCAGCAGAAGAGAAAGAAATGCACTTCATCCTTTCCAGATTTGTGTTTCTTTTTTGATAAGTCTGGTGAAAATAGACAGGAGTTACATCTAGTTCTGATGCAATCAGTGGACAGAAAATACGAAATTGCGTGTTGGTAAAAGCAGACAGTACGCTCACTGCTGAGTTGGCGCAAGCTGACATAATAGCTCAAGAATGCAAGTACCACCGTACTTGCATTCGTAAAACTTTACTTGTAAAACTTTATCATTCATGAAGGAAAGCAAATGATTGTTCTGAGGAAAATATTTATTCACGAATTGAATTAATTGTCCTACACCGAGTAATTTCTTACTTACAAAATCTTAGAGTTAACAAAGGTCATAAGTATCCAATTTTCAGAATATTCGTTCTACTAAAATATTATTCTGAAGGAATAGAAGACTTATGCTACAACACAATTTATCAATCGAAAATAAATTTGCTAATGATGTTGACAATACCGGGCTTAGAGCAAAGATATTATCACACTTCGGACATGGACATATGCATGCAGAGAAATCAGGCTTTGAATATGTTTTAGTTTGTAAAGGTAAGTGAATCAATATGTGTCTCCAGTACTAGCAGTTTCGAAGATGCTCTCGCAAGTGACATGATAGTGAATTCCACTAGGACATGCATTTGAAAGTCAACTGCCAGCGTCGAAGGCGGATTTGAAGAGTCAGCAAGAAACTGTTGATCCTCTTCTTCCGTCCTTTTAAATAACTTGTTATATGGTACTTGCAATATTGATGGTCTTCCTTCTCAACCATTACTTGCAATTTGTCAGTTGTATTTAATATGCATATATATATACTTCAAACAAATTAACAAAGCAAACTATCAAGCATCAAGTAAACAAGGAACAACCAATACCTGTTTATTTGGCCATTAAAGTACACGAACAGATTAGAAGAAAAAGTCTTGTTGACATAATGCATATTTTGGAACTTTTCATTTCTTACTCAAGGCTTCTAAAGATTTCTACTGGACTCTGCAAAGCATCAGTTAAACAAATTGATAAATATAAAACTACATTTCCCTCACATTTCAGGATCTTTGTTTTTACACCGGCCGCGCACGATAATTTTTATTATAACTCTAGTAGTACAACAAACAAGGACTCTTTCCATATAACAAGCATTTCATTGTTTCAGCAGGTGCCATTTCAGCAGCAAGGCTCAAAAATTCCTCTTGTATTTCCCGAAATACCATCTTCTAAAAAGGTCGCTCAGTTACCACATCAGGTATATCATTATTTGTAAATCCAGCATATCTTTCAGTGAAGGAACCACCACAATCTAATTTTGATGGATTAAATAAGTCAGAAATGCTTTTCATAGAAAACTAAATTAACAAATGAATTCTTGAAAGAGGTTAAATGTCTTAAGCGAATTTACGTCATGCAAGTGTAAAACAAACTGCTCTCAAAAACTTGTTGGTGCTTCAAAAATGGACTGTGTGCACCAATGTGTAAATTCTGCAATGGAAAATGTTGTATATCTATGTAAATTACTAGCCAGTTCAATTACGAAAAATCAGCTTGTATATAGCCATTACACATAATCATTGTATATAATTGCTTGCTCAGATTTATATTGAAATTCAGTTGTTTCTTTTGTTATAAAGGGTTACTTTTCAATAACAGCACAATATGATAAGTAGTAGAGAAGTTGCTTAATTAACACAGCACTAAACTTTTTATTACAGCATTTTTTTTTTCTTCTCTCATCTTTTAGAGAGAACAAACTCCTCAAATCGTTTAATGAGAAAAAAACTTGAAATTTGTTTTAAAGCTTTTTCTTTAGAATTTCGCAGTTGTATAAAAATATGATCGTGCCTCCCCCTCCCCCCTATTTTATAGGTGCAAGCGTAACTTATAATCCTGCTGAATGTGAGTGAAATTTCCATGACATTGCGTAATTTTTTTCAAAATGTGTGAAGTTTTTTTTATTACTTTTTTCGTCCATAAAGAAAACTGGTTTTATTTTAATTAATCAAAGATAAATATTCATTCTTAAGGAGCAATTCAAACAGTTTTTTTTTAAGTTTCGAAAAAGTACTGGTTTTGCTTATGATTTTTAATTTCTGTTTTTATTTTCAGTTTTGCAATACATTTTTATGAGTAAGTTTTAAAAAATATGCTCGGGTTTTCCAAAGTTTCGGATTTTTGGGGTTCGGATTGCTGGGATTTTAATGCAACTAAATTGTTTTTCTTTAATATAGTGCTTTCAGATACATAGTTGGACACCCTTAAACCGGCCCCTGAAAACAATTTGGAAAATTTTGATCAATTTCAGTTTTTTAGAAAAAAACGAATTTTTAATGAGTACTATTAAAATTAATCGGTTTTAAGCTATTTTGACGGTTTTCTAATCTTTGTTTAACATAATTGAACTCTAATAAGATGATAAAAAGGGTGTTTTTTGAAAAAGATATAAGAAAAGCAATTTCGGACTTTTTGACCAAAAATGGCCGCCGGAGGGGTTTGGGTGGGGATTTCAGAATGGCTCCCCTTCTAAAAATGTTTATAAATACATTGTCTACATACACACCAACTTTCATGCTTTTATCACAAAATGCAGTTTCCGGCTATATTTTGGACCATAGCCCCTCTACTAGTGTGCGAGGGTTCGGCGGTGACTTTTCGCTGGAGAAAGGGATCGGGCCGGGTTCAGCGGTCGCGAGAGCGCGGGGAGGGGGTGTTCCCGTGCGACGGTCACCTCTTTCCGGGTCGACACGGGTCAGCGGCCGAGACGCCGTGGGAACCGCAGAGTGGGTGCCGGCACGAGGACGGAGTGGCTCCAATCACCCTCAGCCACACACTCCATGCAAAGACGCAGCCGGGGAGGACGTTTTATTAAGATTCAACCTACCCCCTTCGATGACAATTGAACAACAATAATAATCTTCGTATAAATTAATTTCACCGGCGATTTTTTTCCCCTTTCTTTTTTTTTCTTTTTTGGGAGAGAGAGAAGATTTACTCTTTTAAAATCATGTTTGAATAATATGAATAGAGAATGATGGTATGCTGTCAAACATGAAAATAAGCAGCCAAGGATATTTTATTAAGATATTGCATACCCTTTTCCATTATAAAAGAGAAATCGTCACTTTTTTTTTTGAAAGAGAGAGAAAGGGGAAGATAAACTTTCTTCGATATTTTTAAATAATAAGTTGGAAACAAGCGGCTAGGATGTTTTATAATGACAGTACCCGCTTCCATGAATCAAACATCGTATGAATTATGAATATTGTTTTTTTTTGGGGAGGGGGGATTTCTGATTGAGATCAAGGTTGTAATTACGACTATCCTAATATTGCACTTAATTTTCCTTTTTCTTGTTATAGGAAATAAAATTTTACAACGATATTAATAGTGTCATAAGTAGTTGTAATGTCAAAGACGAAATACTAAGCTGATGAAAATATGTATGAAAATGTCACATTGAAATTAACAGCAAAAGAGCAAAGGAAGATCTTATGTTTTTTCCAATGAACCGCTTAGTGTAATTATTTATCATTAATGACTGTTGATAAAAATGAAGACGCCTGGTAGAATTGAAAGCTCAAGTTTGTTTTCGGATCAAACATACATTTTTAGTCCTTCTATAGGAATCTAAAGTACAATGTACCATCAAAATGTCTCCATTTGCATTTTAAGGAGAGCTGCTAGGAGAGAAAAGAAAAAGAAAATTCATAGTATTCTGGAATTGAAAATGACACCTGTCTTTCATACAGAGTGCGGCGGAGAAACTTGCTGACTTCAACAGTCAATAAAATGAAAAGTACTTCGTGTATCAGTTTATTTCTTTTTAGAAGATATTGTACCTATTCTGAATTTTCATTTTAACTAGATTTAGAAATTACATCGGGCAAATGGCGACCCTCATTAATAATGCACCGATCTACCCTAGATTTGAAGTTTCGTTCCACTCTTTCGAGCATATCGACTGGGATGTTGGCGATAGTATGCCAGATGTTGGTTCTTCAGGTGTTGCCGGGTTCGGGGCATGTTGTCGTAAACGATCAATTTGAGATACCCCCATAAAAAAATAGCCGCACGGTGTCAAATCAGGGGAGCGTACCGGCCACGGTACTTCACCTCTCAAGGAGACGTTACTACTCAACTCTTGAACCACAGCAAGTTTGTAGGGATGAAACTGGAGTTCATTGTGAAGAATTCGTCTCAGTCAGAAATCCTCAGAGCAGCATCGTGTTTACGAGCCGAACGAGTGAGAGAGCACAAAAACGACTCTCTCACTTTCTCGACATTTTCTGGAGTTCTGGAAATCCGTTGACGTCCTGTGCGTTTTTTTTTTTTTGCCTCACTCCCACTTTCTCTGAATGTTTTTACCCACCAAACAGTCGATCCCGGTCATGAATGGGACCCCCGGGATGAATTTTGAACCGAGTTCGGAACGCACGTTGAGTAACGATCACCGAAAGATTATTTGAAAAGTAAGTCTCGGCGGCAAACGCTCGTTGCTCCTTTGTCCAACGCATGGCGACAACTTAACTGTGAGCTAACAAAACATCAGGACCTCTTCTTTAAAATGAGACCCTCCTCACTCCTTTCTGACCACGCCTTGCCAATTAGCATCCAATTAAAAAATCAGCAAGTTTCTCTGCTGCACTCTGTACAATGGTGTGTGACGACTTACAGCTTACACGAAAAAGTATGAGAAATCACCGAATGCACAGGCATTTATTCAAAACAATCGCGGATTTACTGTTTGATTTTTTTTATTATTTGTGAATGATATTAAATACATACATACATACATATATATATATATATATATATATATATATATATATATATATATATATATATATATGTATCGAAGCAAATATTAAAGTGCACAATTTTAAAGTTACTGAAAAGAGCAGTGGTAATACTTCCAAAAGGTGATTTTCCAACGCATCTAATTAGAGTTAAGCAATTGTGTTATAATTTAACATGTAATAGAGATACTTGAAAACTTGTATTTATATTATTCCATTTCCACAAACTTTCAGTCAACTGTTTCCAATAATGAATTTTCTTGACATTTAAGTTTTTTCAGGGTTTCCTTCTTCTCTACTGCTTTTTAAATTTTTTCTTGATAATAATCAAACTACGGTTTTATTGGGGCGTACTCCTTCCATAATTTTTTCGATCTTTTCTGTATATTTTGATATTATTTAAGAAATTCAAGATCCTTTCAAGCAAATGTGAGCATAAATAGTCAATTAAAAGTGTGAGTTTTAGCTATGGGCGCATACGAAGATTATTAATTTTTTTGCCATTCTCACTCAAAATTATTATACAGAGTTGATGATAAAACACAAGCTTAATTTAACAAAACATAGATCAAAATGCAACAGTAGAATAGTTCATTTTTTAAATTTATTTGTTTTGCTTTTTTATTGCTATTGTTCAGATAAATCTCTCAAAAGCGATTTGTCAGTTATACATTTTTTAATTTTAATGTTGCTCGAATTGATAAATTAAGACACTTCAAATTTGATTACATATTGTAAGAATATTGTTGACACTTTATTTGAGCATTTCCGAAAACAGTTGAATTCAGAGAGTTATGACGGTTAGAAGTTTTCTTGTACGACCATAATTAAGTGAATGGGACCATAACTGGTCAAACCACTCAGATCAGATATTTCGTGCTTTCATGTGGACTAGGAGGGGGCAAAGGGTGTATATTTAATGTAAATTATACAAAAAAAAAAAAAAAAAAGAAGAAAAAAAAACAGGAAAAACCACGTCTACTTACATGCAAATACATTAATTTCTAAAAGTCGGGGTGCAATCCTAAGTGAGTCCTGAAACCAGTGTATTCGAATTTATATCATATACAATACACGAATTCTTATTTAAAATTAATGTATCACAGTCATAAAAGTGCAATTTCTAACACAGTTAGAATGAGCTGTTTTCCATGAACTGCTCCAACATCAAATTATTAACAAATAATAATAAAAAAAAGCATACTCATAACTAGTCATTTACCGAAATATACAAATCAAACATAATAAAATGAATAAATGATATGACGTAAAATAATCTGTTTGATATCTTCACCACTTTTTCCAATGAAACTGACTAGTAAATTTTTAGCTTCATTTTTATGCAAAATAATGTGTATTCACAAATATGCACATGTATGCTAACAAAATGTGTGTACAATTCAAATTTGCACCAGCAATTTTGCTTGTTTTGAGTACAAACGCAAAAAAGTCAGAGGACGAGCTCATTCGCGTCCCCCCTTCCCCCAACCCCCCTCAGTCCGTAATTTATTCCCGGGAAGAAGTACAGTTTTTGGACACGCTCTTTCTCGATACGGAAAGCTAGAGCTTGACTCTACTCTACTCCTTCACGAGACGGGGTGGAAGGAGGGGGTTGAGATGATTAAGGAATCAGCGGCAGGCCCCTCCGTGGTCGTCGAATTCGTTACGGGGTCGTGATCACAGACAAGTTTCTGTCCCCGGGCGATCTCTCAGTTGCTTGCCGTTCGCGACGTGAAGGGGAAAAAAAAACTTTGGCCTCCGCAGCATCTACCTCCAGGCAGCGGATGCTCTTCTGCCCAAAGAAAATCATCTTTGAAGATTTCTTATCCTCCTACAGAACGTGGGATACAAAGTGTGTTTAAGATTCAAGCAATCTGTTATAATCTTATGCATATTTCGCAGAAAATTAAATAATAGCTTAACTGCTTACATGACATTTGGCTCCATAGGCGGCTCGTACGGGAGAGGAGAGGGCAAGAGGGACAACTACTCTCACATATAAAATTAAAGGCACATGGCCACCTCCACTCTTTCAAGCTGAAAATAACTGCTCGATAAAAATGATACTATTTATTGATTTATATGTTTGAAGAAAAAAGAAGTAACACAATAAAAGTGTTTTTTCATTATTTTACATTTTTATTTTTCTGGCGTTATGTCATTCACATAATGATATTAAAAAAGATGCTGTCTACTGCGGACATCTGTCTTAAATCAGAAGATAATTCAATCAATAATGACGTCAAAATCCAGTAACATAGCCTAATTTTAAAAAGAAAACGCCGCCATATCGCCTCCCCTTTCCAGATCTCTTTTGCCCCCCCCCCCTCCTAATTTTTCTACACCAGTCACCTATACGTAGGATTACTAGCCCCATTCACAGGGAGCAGAATTCGAACAAACAATACAAATTTGCGAATGAGCAAGTAAGCTGTTTGATCAGGACCAGAAAGTCGGGGGCGCAGAACCACTGACTCTTTTGTTTTGGATAAACGAGAGACATGAAAAGCTATTACGTAAGGAACAAATCTGATGAAGAAGTGGAAACACCCACTCAACCCCTAATCGAGCCCTAGATTGCTTTGCGTCTCTTTTATTTTTGAGGAGAAAACTCTTAGGGTTTATATACCTCACAGTTCCTCTCTTGAAAGCTTCAATTGTTCTCAAAGACTTAGATAACTTAAGGGAGGATAAGTCAAGAACTAATAGACGAAAAAGCATGAAAGGGCACGAATAATTAAAGGGATAATGGAGCTGATGTTTGAAGGAGGTGATTCGTTACGGTGTCCCTAAGAGTTTCGTTTTTTTAGCATACTTTCCCGTTAAAAATAAAAGAAAGACGAAAAAAGTATTAAAAGTAGCTTAATGCATCTAAAAAATATCGCCAAGTAAAAAAAATAAAAATAAAAAGGTAAAATGAATATCAAAAAATTAAAAATTTGAAAGTAGGGTATTGAGATGGGGAATTTGTGTGTCGGTCGGTCGGTCTGTCGGTCGGTCTGTCTGCCCCCCCCCCCAATAACTTTTGAATAAAAATTCCGATTTGGCCAACCTTTTTTTTGTTGGAAAGATCTCGGCGAGTACAGCTCATTCCCATATTTAATTTTTCGATTTGAACAATTTTTGGTTCAACTTTGAACCGTTCAAACAACCTGTCCCGCGATGCTAACTTTTGAGTGAACAGTCCGATTTGAACAAACTATTTTCTGTTCGCAAGATCTTCTCAAGGATACTTCATTCCCGTATTTAAATTTCTGATTTGAACAATTTTTCGTTCAACATTGAACCGCTCAAGCAAGCTGTCACCTCTAATAACTTTTGAGTGAACAGTCCGATTTAAATAAACTTTTTTTTTTTATTCGAAGGATCTCAGCAAGCATACTTCATTACCGTTTTTAAATTTTCAATTTGAACATTTTTTCGTTCAACATTGAACCGTTCAAGCAACCTTTCCCCACCTAATAACTTCTGAGTGAGCCATCCGAATGGAATAAACTTTTTTTTTTGTTTGAAAGATCTCGGAGAGGCTCATTCCCATATTTCGCTTTTTGATTTGAACCATTTTTCTTTCAATATTGAACCGTTCAGAAAAAAAAATTAAGATTAGCGCCTACGGGGAATTTAAGTTGAATGTTGATCCTGAACTTAAAGTCGGATTTCCTTCAAACTAACTTTGTAAGAAAATGGTTTTGATAAATAATGTTTGTAAAGTACTTTTCTGAATAATCTTCTGTGAGGACTCTGATTCCGACTCCGACTCCGCAAACATGGCGGAAATGCAGGCTCAGAAAAAAATGACTGACTCTGCAGACGATTTTTTGTTTATTTATTCATTTGTTTTATTTTATTTAGTATTATTATTATTTTTTTTGGCAGACGATTTTTTTTTGTAACAAAAATGTTTCATTCACGAGGGCATTTTATTCTTTATTTATATTTAACAACTGGCAACGGATTAAAAGTGAAATTCGAGACATTTTATCAACGGACGAGTTTTTTTTTCTTTTTTTTTCTTTCTTTGATAAAATGTATTTTGTTGTACTTTGTACTTTTAATTTTTTTTTGAAAACGATTGAAGAATTTTTCTACGGAAGAACTGTAACAGTTACTTTCTTTAAAAGGTGCGACAAAACTTTATTTATTCATTTATTTACTTTTTATGTGTCTATTTGGATGGAGTTATGCAAAAAGGAGTTAACCCACGAAAACCTGATTTTGAGATAGTGGGCTTTAAAGTCAACAAACTCTGGCAAGAAGCATGGAGCTCTATATCAATATATCAATGATATGTTACCATGAAATGCTGATAGGGCTTAAATATTTTTGCTTAATGTAGAAAGCAACATATTTTACCATCACAGTTGGATAACTCATTTTTTTATGTTTTGTGGGTTAACTCCTTTTTGCATAACACCATCCATTTCATCTGATGAGAGGGGTATATTTTGCTTTTAGAAATCAGCTTTAAGTACTAAAAAGGTATGTTTGACATAATTTTTAGTCTCAAATAATCAACAGAATAACGATCAGATGCTAGAATGCCGATGTCGATGTACGGGAAAGTAGGCTCGTTTAGTTCTTGACAGAACTTCTTGTTTGTATTAGTGTTATCATTCTCAGAAATGCATTGATCACTTTGAAATTTATTCAATCGTTTGAAAATTTTCAATACTAACGACAAGTATTTCTTTTTTGGGACAAAACTCATACCAAATGTCACCCAATTTTAGTCAGTTCAACTAAAAGTTTAATCGGAGCAATTTTTACAAAGTCACTTCCTCTCAAGTACGACGCAAACTTCATGAGATTTGAAGATGAATATCTGTAAGTGATTGCGGTAAGAACCAATGCAATGATATCATTGCAGTAAAAACAATATCAACTTCAAAATAACTAGTTACGACTGGAACTCCTATCTCAGGGTTAGTTTCGATTGATAAAATCTCTTACACAACAGTTAAAAGTAACAATATTCAAAGGCATTGCTGTGAAATTCAGACATCTACATTTTCAAGACAAAAGTTCTTCTAATAAAAAAACAGCAAAATAATAATTTTTTACAGTAATGAAATTAAAAGGCAAACATTTATTCTTCTACAATTCGAGTTAAAGATTTTGTACATAGATGTATTCTAATGCTCTGAAGAGTGAGTTTACTCGAGCCGCGAAAGTAACGTCTAGAAATTTCACTAAAATGTGTAAATAATAGTTTCCTTTAAAAAAATTGCAGTCAACATGAACCATTTTGTTTTACTGGAGGAATTTATTCTTCTACCTCCATTCCTTTATATTCTGTGAAAAATAAATAAAAATTCAGCTAATAAATGTTATTCTTTTTTAAAAGATAACTTTAGTTCTATGAAAAACCTTGTAAAACTTTGCTTTTAAATTACTCTTTTTATCCTGTAATTCCCTAAAAAATATTTTGTTGACGTTACCTCTTCCATAAAATGAACGATTTCTTTAGTTTAAAATTTACGCAGGAGAAGTTTTCTACATTTTCGCCTTTTTTCCATACCTTTTCCAATAATTGCAGTTATTGTATGAAATCAAGATACGAAATTTTTAAAATTATTTTACATCCAACAAAAACAATTGAATTTTAATGCCTTTTAAAGTCTTCGAACATTGATTCATTATACCAAAAAAAGATTTTAAGATAGAATGTTTACATATGGAGAAAATTTTGTTCGCCATTTACCACTTTTGCAAGAAAAAAAAAAAAATAATAATAATGAAAGTCAGAAAAAAAAAAAACATTCAACGTCCGGACTATACAAATAATAATAGCATCATTTATCTTACTATGTGTAAATGCGTGTAATAAGTTATAATTTGTTGTATTGCTTGTAAATCAGCCAAAGAAAGGACTGAAGCGCTCCTCCAACTAATTAGAACATAATATAAGCCTATTAAGACGTATATGTAGCATAGTTCAACCAGTGATAATACATCCTCATTTGGCATTTTCTCAAGAATTTTTCATCTCATCTCAAGAGGCGGTGTCTTTTTCTAAGAATACCTTTGATCTTCAATATAGTCGGTACGCAGTTCTTTACTTTTGACTTCTAGCTCCCTTTATTTTACTCAAACTAGCTACTCGTATCCAAACCTGTGTCAGGACTATTCTTTCTACAACTGGTAAATGTTAATCCTACCTGACGGACCTCCATATGGGCATGAATACAAGAAGTACTTGAATCCTTCTTTTTTTTTTTAAATTTGATTATGGTTGGTTAAACATGAATTGTGTGAGCCCTCTTTAGTTGTATGGACACGTCTATTGGGTAGATTTTATTTTCTTGTTTCTGTTCCATTTACAGCAATAGTAGTAGTACATTAAAAAACTGTTTTCTGAAGATTCAAAACTTTGAAACAGTTATTTAATTTTCACGCAATTTGGTTTTAAATGTTCAGCTATAAAATGGCTCTCTAAAGATCTCCCTTAAACTTACGTTCGGTCTCTCGTCCCAGTGAAAAAAAAAAAATTCATATTCAAGTTTATAGCTATCGGATCAAAATGATTGGGGGAGGGGGGGGGGTATTTTCCTCAAGACGATTTGATTGATAATAACTGACGATATGTACTGAAGCTAAAATGATAAACTTAATTACATTTTCAATACAAAGTAATTTATTTAAATTTATGAAATATTTATAATAAAATGAAATTGAATTACTTTTTCAAAGTCAGTGAAAATGCAGACGATTCGTAAAAAGCAAATTCACATTTTACTAAAAGATAACTAGAGTTCAAAGCCATCAACAAGATTCAAACGTCCTTGACGACGATTTTATTTCATTTTCGATTTTCCCCAAATAAATTCCCCCAACGCGGGGGAATGAATCCCACCCTCTGCTTTTTTGTACTCAAATCTCCATCGTCCACTTTTCCAAATCTCTCCTCTAATGGTTCGTCGGAGAACCTGCTTATTTTCAAATTATTCTCCAACGGCAGTGATGTCATCCGCGAAAAGCAGTTGTGGTGGCGTAGTGGGGGGAGAGAAAAAAAGTCCGCAGAAAATTGCAGAGACCTTCATTTCGGCTAAAAGCATCGCTCCCGTTCCCCTCCTCTCTTCTAACGCGAGTGCACAAGCACATGAAAGAGTTAAACGATCACCAAATTGACTTGGAAAAGAAAGAGCCTCCCCTCTTTAACGTCATAAAGACGGACGGCCACGGGCTGCAAATGGAAAAGGAGAGCCACTTAAGGCCATAGCTGGAGCTCCATTGGCTGGCCATTGCGAAAGCGATCCAAACGCTCGTCCAAGCGAGACACCTGAGCCCTTTCATCCCGAGCCGAAACGATCCTGCTCAGCACGACCCCTTCTTATTTTATGGCTGATTTTATTCCGAAGTAGATGCAACGCCACTTCAGGATCACGTCGAAACCAGAAGCCTCTGGAAGAAACCACTAGAACATGTAAAAGCTATGAGCCAGCCACTCGCACCTGAAAAACTGAACTTCCCAAGAAAGAAACCGATGTTCCGTGAAAACTGCACTCGCAGTTCCATGAAATGTACGATTTCTTACCACGGAACCTCACTAATAGTGCAATAATGGGAAAAAAATTTAAGCAGGTAGCAAGCAAATTGCCTTCGTACCGTTGATATCGATAGATAAGTTCTTTATAAGTCTACCAAAATTTTAAGAAAAGCTCTAAGTTGGCAAGAAATTGAAAGTACCCCGCGATTTCCCCGTCCGCATGTGGCAGGACATTTATCAGCAAAGAGCGTGGAAGATGTCTTCTATTACTCACCAAACTTCTTAAATTTGGCGACTTTTCTTAAAATTTCTACAAACTAACACTTCATATTTCGTTGACAGGGATTCGAAGTAAAATAATTTATGTATTCGGAAATATGTTCCGCCATGCCCTTTCGATTGCTATTTTTTAATGTCCCTCCCCCTTCCCCCATTATTTCACTATTGTATGCTTCTGGTTACAAAAGGGAAAAAAAAGTTTAAGGGTTAATTTTCCAAAGAACCTCATATTTGTTTTATTTTCATTTTCAGTGCTACCTAACTTGTTCGTTAATCTTTCTAATACGAAATGAATTGTCAATTTAACTCAAGCTTTCCAATGATATTGTGTCCGCACACATTTTTTTATGCATACAATAAGCAAATTTCACCGTGAACGGCTTCGACCTCCAAATAATTCCTCAAATTTAAGACTATCTAGCTTAACTTTTTTCACGATGCTTTGCAAAAAAGAAGAGTAAAAACTTTTTCGCGAATGCAATGCTTAAACTACAATGCTGTAAGGAAGTAAAAATAGCGACATTGTTTGTTGTAATTTTTAACCTAAGATTCAAAAATAATAAAAAAAAGAGTTAACTTTGAAGAGAAATAAATATCTAAGTATAATATGACACTCATTGTCAGTTTCGCTTCATTATAGCCCATACATTTCACTTTTTATACGCATTTTATGAGCGATCACTTTAAGTCGATGGTTTTGCTATTTGCATTATGATTCATTCAAGTAAGGCATCAAGAAAAAAATCACTCAAATCCTTGGTGCTATTGCACAACTCTTCCTTATCGACTACTACTGTTAATACCAGTGTTTCAAGCTAGAACCCTCAATCTCATTGGCTTGTTTCACAATTGAAGAAAACTTGTTTCGTTTTTGTCATTGAGAATACTGAAACAAAAATGAAATTTACTTTTCATCCAAGTGCTTGTCCCGATCATTTCAAGCATGGGATCGGAGTGGTTGGTCTTACAAAACGACGCTAGACGAAAGTGCCATTCATTAACAGATTTGGGGTAGGCCCAAAACAGGGACGCAGCCAGAAACGTGAAAAATGGACTTCGCGCTGACAGATTCCACACTCAGATCTTCCGCTCATGGATGTTGCTGCCATTAGGAAGTGAATGGCGAGAGAAGGACCTCGATTATGAAGGTTTGAGGCACCTCCTTTTATTATCGCTTCAGATCAACCTTCAGCACCAACACAAACACTATCCCTCTGATTTGTGGTTTAAATTGTCAGCACATCGTTTCTTTGGCACGTGCTTTTATATTTTACAATCGCTCAAGTTGAAGAGCATTATTTATTCAAGAATAAACGATTATTTTCTTCTAGAAGCAAGAGCGTTTTAAATTCTTATGTAAGAATCAAACACAAACCAGTTAGTTAAACATCAAGTTTTTGTCCTTCTCTTGGGCTAAAAGCGTCTCAGCATTTTCTATCAGAAATACCAATTACTATACTTTCGTGCGAAGCCCAAAAGTGGTATCTGCAGTCGAGCTCAAACTGAGATATAACTCTTTAAAGTTTTGCGTCACCATGTATTTGATTCAGATGCAACTTTTTCAGAATTTTTTAAGAAATATTTCCCATTCTCAAATGACCATATAATTTTGTATTTTGATAAAATACGTCACAAAGAGCCACCTGGTGGCGATAAATCAATATTGGAAAAAAAGTGCAGATACGACTTTCGTACTATTTCTGCTGCTAAGCAGAAAAGTCTCCGCACTTTTCGGCAGTATACCAAAATATCAGTAAAATAATGCAGAACACCCATAAATGAAGAGAACCGTTTTAACTCATGAACTATCTAGTTCCTTAAAAATCCTCTGGTAGAGCAAGTTGAGGAACATACTCAGAATTCCTATATAACTCTCATCTTATTTTTCAAGATCAAGAGAAAAATTACTTCCTGTTTGATTAAATCAAACATTATTCTGTTTTTCATTAAAATATTTTTTAAATTAAAATTCAAGTATTTTTTTAAAGTTAAAAATACCGAATAATACTCACAATTGAGAGAAGCCATTTGAACTTATTTACTAGCGTAATTATTTGAACATTTGTGATTGGAGTAAGGAGAAAATCTTAGAATTTCTATGTAACTCTGATCGCGCGGGCGCGCGCGCGCGCGGAGTCATCCGAGATCAAGAGGTAAATCATTTCTTATTAAGATTACAGCATCTTTAAAAAAAGAATTTAATTAAAAAAATATTTTTATCCCTAAAAAAATAAATAACTAACAACTGAGAATATTTTCCTTTCTCTCATTTACTCTCATTGCGCTAGTTCTTTTTAAATCTTCGGTACAGCAGTACTCTTATCTTACGGAATTCCCACGTAACTACTCTGATTCATTTCTCTCAGACCAAGTGAAAATCAATCCCAATTAACATTAAATCTTCTGTATTTTCTAAAAAATATTGTTTTATTAAAAATTTGATAAAAACTTTTGGAATTAAAAATAACGACTAATGCTCACAAGCGAAGACAACCACTCCATTTACTGGTGTAATACTATTCATTTCAAAATATTCAGGTATATTTAGTCAGTAATCTTACTGGGAGTCTCCATGTAACTCTGATGTAGTTCTACGAAACTCCAACAAAAGTCAGATTCGATTAAAATTGTCTAATTTTTCTTTTAGCTATTTTTGATTAAAAAAAAATTATGTTCCTAAAATCAACTAAAAAAATCTCATGGAGATTGATTTCAACAAATTTACCCCCACGTGTCCCCCAGCCCCCAAGATCAAGTAGCTGCCCTTCTGCTCGAAGCAGCTTGAGCCAGACTATTAAGCGTCGTCTCCATCTTTAAATACATAGAAATGGATCCCGGGGCTCGGAAATTGGACCCGGTCCCATCGCTCTGGATCTGGCAGCATCGGGGACTCTAAATCCGTCGCACACAAACCCCGGACGGGCTAAATCGGGAGGGCAAAAAAACGGTCGTCTGCACACGCGTTCTCGAAGGTAGGTCTCGAATGCAGGTGGGGCATACACCTCCCGACGGAAAACTCACCTCGCCTGTGACATTTTAGACGAATTCGCATATAAATGTTAGCCACAAAAGTGCTTAAACTGCTTCGGTGCACAAGACTACGGAAAGTTTAGTTTTAGTTACTTAAAGTCGAAATTTGTTTCAATTTTTATTTAATTTAAAAAAATAATAATAATATCCAATATGCCGTAAAATGGGGTGAATCGGAACACTTTTCAGCTTTGATTGTAAAAAAAGCAGTTACAAGGTTTTTTTTAATTTGATTTTTTGGATAAAAACTTCGGTCTTGCTTTACTTTTGATATTTCAAGCAAAGACAAAACATTTTTAACAGTTATTATTAAAATATGCAGGAAATTATGGGTGTTCCGAATCACCCCGCTGATAGGGGTCAATCGGAACACTAATGTTAATTTTTTTATGTTTTTTCAATTTAACCTGTAATAGGTCTCACAAACAGGAGTAATATTGATGGGGGAGAATAAGTACAGATAACTACTGTCAAATAAAAGTATAATTTCAATACCAGTAAACGTTTATGATTTGTCAAAATTCAAAATAATTTTGAACTGATGAAAAATAACAAGAAGTTCTGTCAAGAACTAAACGAGCCTACTTTCCCGTACATCGACATCGGCATTCTAGCATCTGATCATTATTCTCTTGATTATCTAAGACGAAAAATTTTGTCAAACATACCTTTTTAGCACTTGAAGCTGATTTCTAAAAGCAAAATATACCTCTCTCATCAGATGAAATAGACACATAAAAAGTAAATAAATGAATAAATAAAGTTTTGTCGCACCTTTTAAAGAATGTAACTGTTACAGTTCTTCCGTAGAAAAATTCCTCAATTGTTTTCAAAAAAAAATTAAAAGTACAAAGTACATCAAAACACATTTTATCAAAGAAAGAAAAAAAAAGAAAAAAAAAACTCGTCCGTTGATAAAATGTCTCGAATTTCACTTTTAATCCGTTGCCAGTTGTTAAATATAAATAAAGAATAAAATGCCCTAGTGAATGAAACATTTTTGTTACAAAAAAAAATCGTCTGCCAAAAATAATAATAATAATAATAATAAATTCAATAAAACAAATGAATAAATAAACAAAAAATCGTCTGCACAGTCAGTCATTTTTTTTCGGACTGTTTACTCAAAAGTTATTAGGGGTGACAGCTTGCTTGAGCGGTTCAATGTTGAACGAAAAATTGTTCGTTTCGGAAATGTAAATACGGGAATGAAGTATCCTTGAAAAGTTCTTTCCAACAAAAAAAAGTTTGTTCAAATCGGACTGTTCATTAAAAAGTTAGTATCGCGGGACCGGTTATTTGAACGGCTCAAAGTTGAACCAAAAATTGTTCAAATCAAAAAATCAAATATGGGAATGAGCTGTACTCGCCGAAATCTTTCCAACAAAAAAAAGTTTGTCCAAATCGGAATGTTCATTCAAAAGTTATTAGGGGGGGACAGACAGACCGACCGACAGACCGACAGACCGACCGACAGACACACAAATTCCCCATCTCAATACCCTACTTTCAAATTTTTAATTTTTCGATATTCATTTTACCTCTTTATTTTTTTAACTTGGCGATATTTTTTGGACTTGGCGATATTTTTTCGATGCATTAAGCTACTTTTAATACTTTTTTCGTCTTTCTTTTATTTTTAACGGGAAAGTAGGCTAAAAAGTAATTTTAAGAAATGATTTTTAGTTGAAATACAAAGATTTAACATGAATGGAAGTCACTCATGTCGTCCACAAATATGTACTTGTCCTTAAAACTATCAATTGTGACTTGGCTTAAGTTTTTTCATAACATCTCCTGGGATGAACTCTGCCTTTTCTTTAGTTTCTTAAAATCTCTGGTTTCGGGAATTGTCCTGAAAGATTTTTTCACTTATTCATCACTGTCTGTGTGCTGGACTTTTGCTACATAAACTTGACTAAACTATGACTTTCCCCCTCGTATTTTAGATAAAAAGAAGTCTCCCGGAGAAAAAATCTCTTGAAAACTGCAACTTTTTGTCATTCTAAGATCTAGTTGCTCACAAGAAGGGATAAACAGTAATAAATCCTAGTTCTTGTCTTGATTAGAAGAATTGGTGTTAGAATCTTGATTTTTCAAACAGTTTCCTTCAAATAAGTTTGAATTGGAACAACAGAACAAGTGTTCCGATACACCCCGCAAATTTCTTTCCAATGGCATTTTTCAGAATTCTTCATTTTTATGACACAATTAATAAAAAATGTAAATTCTAATGTGGTATTCTGTTCTTCAGATAGATGTATAGTTAAAATATACCACTCTTAGGTTTAAAATATGAGAAGGTTTGTTCTTGCATAGGAAGTTTTGCAGTCTATGAAAATGTGATGTTTTCTAGCATTCCCCGTGCAGACCTCCTTAGAAGCCAGTAGCGTTTCCAGATTGACAAAAAAAATTTTTTTCCTACTTCCCATGATCTTGCCTTTCTTAAAAAAAAATTAGTGGCGAAAAATACCCAATAGCATATTTATGAAGAATTTCTTTGTACGGTTGGGAAGTTGTGTTCCGATTGACCCCGCTGTTCCTATACACCCCATTTTACGGTAACAATAACCCCCTTTTTTAATGCATTCAACAAAACAACTCAGAAAATTAAGGAGTATATGTAAATATATTGATTCCTAGGAAATACTAAATTTGACTCAAACATAAATTTTACAGTTAAATTAGTTTTTTTACATTAAAGAACTATGAACAGACTGTTTAAAAATCCATATTCTGCTGTATAACGAAGTGAGCTTTCTGGATTACTAGACTCAAATTCTGGGCAGTAAACGAAATGCATTTACACCACGAATTTATCCAGTCCAAAGGATACGTATACGAAAACTGATCAACCTGCTCACATTCTCAATGAAATTCTTTAAAACGGTCATGTTTGCCTTTAGATTTCAAAAGTATTCATTTAAACTACATTTTAATCACACATACTTTCCTTTTTAACCTGCAAATAGCCGTATAATACACTTTCAGTTTTATAAAGGATTCCTTTTTATCGTAAAATAGGGGACATTTTTTAGGCTCCTATTGATGATGTTTTGCGTTGCTTTTCTTTGCCGTGCCGGTGAAATTAAATTTTGTGACTTTGTAAAGTCATTTTTCTTGTTTACTACTACAGAAAAAGGTTGCAGAATACAAAAAGAAAAAAAACTGTTGTTGCTTAAAATTTGGAGACCCCGATTTAGATAAGTAACTTTTGCCAAATAAATGAAACAAAATGTTCATTATGAAGCTAATATGCGAGGATGGACTCCTCTTTTGTAAGGGACTCATCGCCTTCCGTTTTTTATATTTTCATATAATACACTTATTTCTAAATTGTGTAATATCTGATGGTAAAATTACCACTTTCAACCTATCATTTCTTTAACTACAGTTCTTTTATATGAATCAGGCATTTGGTTTACCTAAACATGATGCACAGAGACTTGTTTCAATTCTCTTCAAAAAACAGCAATTTGCTTCCTTTCATTTTATACGATACTAATTTCAATAAGAAAAAATGAATTTTCTATTTAAGGGTGTACGATGTCGGCATACTTAAAGGTAATAAATTGAACATTAACATAGAAAGCATACCTAATAGAACACCATTATTA